>OMNZ01095259.1:0-13189 GCA_900303255.1 Lesueurigobius sanzi
AAAAACAGCAACATTTTAAAATATTTTAACCTTTTAAGTCCTAAGGTCCCCGTTTTTGGGGACTTGCCACTTTTAGAGACAATCCTTTTTCATTTTAATCTATTTTTTTTAAATGTGTTCACAAAAAAAGTGTATTTTTTTTTCTTGGAAAAACTGTATTTTATGACCAAATATATAAAAAGGATCAAAAATTTTCAATGTCATTGAAATATTACAAATTAGAATTTTTTGGCCAAAAAGTGCCAAATTATGACCTATTTATTACAATGGGATTCCGCCTAGACTATGATTTTTACATCTACAGTCTCTCCATAGACATTCATATCATATGAGAGCAAAATGAACATTGTAGACATTTTACAAGCTGTTAAAGCCTTCCAGAGTATATATATACCAAATTAGGAAAAAACAGCCACAGGCTTAAGAGGTTAAATCTGTTTAAAAAGGCATTGTTAGCCCAGAAAATGTATAATACAAAACTATTTACAATGTGCATTTGTTTTCTAAGGTTTTCAACCTGCTGGTGTTGCTACTGTTGAATAAGCCATGTCGCGGGTACCTGCATATTGAAATGATGCAGTGCATTATGTGGCTCCTGGGGGACAGATAAGAGTTGGTTGCTCTTGCCGCACTATTATGAATTAAACAATGATAACTGATCACATATTCTAAACCTGCCAAAGACACTGGAAGGACACAAACTGAGGAGTCCATAGCAAATATACCTTGAACTTGTTGTAATATTCACAAATCAGTACACAGAGCTCTGTCCCTGGGTCAGGAATTTCCCCTGTAAGCCCATAATGCAACACATCAACCTGAAATTACGTGATCCACGAAATGGCTTATGCAAAACCAAACCACTAAACCAAATAAAAAGCAATGAAGTTGAGTTGAGCCTCTGTCCTTCATCTTCTTCTGGGTTTTTTTCAAGTTCACCCCGCATTGCAGCTCTTCAGCCTCCTTGTAGTGGCTCCATTTGACGTTGATTAAAAAATAGCCTAATGAAAATGAATAATGGTCTTTTCTTATTATATTTTTTTACTGGATCCAAACCCAAACGCTGACCCATCTGAGCCTAAATCTCATATCAGACCTTTGCACCTGATCGTAACCGCTGCTCTCCCTCAACATCTGTGCACATTAACTTAGCACGTCAACACACACCAGAGCGGGGCGCATCACAGCACTTCAAAGGACTTTTCTCAAGCCGTGGGATGCATTAAACCCGTAATTTGTCCATTTATTATTGGGTGCGGCGGCCAAATTGCCCTGTGCAAAGTCCGCTTTGGATGCTGTGTATAAGGCGTCTCGGACTGAAATGAAGTCCAGACAATACTGTGTTCCAAGATTATTTATTGGCATACCTCATAGCCATCCTTAAATGTACAGATTCATCACTCCAGATAGACACGGTCAAAAGACTGTTTACCTCCACACTGCACCACCTATACACCCATTTCCCCTCCCTTTTATAGGTGCAGGTGTTCACACAATCTGATACATACAGCTCCAGGTAGTGGCAGGAGGCTAAATATAAATTAGGCCAGAAAGGGCTCCAACATTGGTAAATAAGACTAGTGTGTCAGTGCTGTGCGAGAGAGCTCAAACATGGCTCTTTTTGCTGGTTAATAATGAGTTGTCTTTTTTGTCTTAAAAACCTTTAAAGCAGAGGAAGGATAGGCTATTTACAATGAACCAGTACTAAACCAGGTCCAAATCCGGACTGAACCAGGTCTAAACCTGGTCCAAAGACTGAACCAGGTCTAAACCTGGTCCAAACCCGGACTGAACCAGGTCCAAACCAGGACTCGGTGGAGAGTAAACAAGAGAAGGTGATAGCCTAAAGCCAAATTCACACAACGCCACCGGGCTAAGTGCTCGAAGCCGCCTAACGAGAAGTATTCACACGCACCTGGGTCAAAAGCCGAGAAGGGCGGAGAGTGGTCGGGGTTTGCAAAAAGAGTGTTAATTATGAAAAATGAGATGCACCCTGAGCGGAACTTTCGAAAAGATGGATAAAGTGGAACTTATTGCGGGTCATGCGAAGAAAGAGAAAAGACAGAAATGGACACGGAGCGACAGCGCACACACAGCACCTGTGCAAGAAGGCAGCAGTCTACTGGAAATTGGTCTTGCAGCACAAACAAACCATTTGGACCCAGTGGCCTTCTCTTTCACAATGATGTGCTCCTCAACATGAGGAGCACATCATTATATTCATACATATTGGGCTCAGATGAATAAAAAAAAACACTTTTGCCACTCACAAGAGGCTGATTAGCCAGCCAATTCACATGCGGGTTCACATTCATACATATGGGGCTACCTGGGTAAAGGCAGGGCTGTGTGGCATAGTATGTGTGAATTAGGCTTATCAGTGTCTGCATTGGCAGCATGTGTAAAACATTAGGTGCACTTTATTAGCTTTAAATGCATTTTATTTGAATCAAAATGAATAGCTGGATATAATTAAATGCACTCTTTTCAAAGCAGCTATTACTGTTGGGCAAAATAGCTCTTCTGATAATAAAGGTTGCAGACCCTTGGACTAGACATGGACCTTGACAATAACAAAGAAATTGCACTATGCATCTGGGTATTTTTCTGTCTGCAAAAGGAATGTCTTGATTGAATTGTGCAGGATTTTAAACAAGGTATCACATGAACAGGATTTTGTCCTGTGACTGTGCCTAAACCGAAATGACTGAGAGCCTTATCCACCGAGTCTCTGTGGGGCCCTAATATACATATTGAACTGTGAAATGAGTTTTGATTTTGGCTTGTGTGTTAGGCAGGGGAATCTGAGCTGCCGTCCCAAGGGCCTGTCCGCGCTGGTTCGCTCTGGTATCCCTGAACCGCTCCGAGCTGAGGTGTGGCAGCTGCTGACTGGGTGCCATGACAACCGCGACCTGCTAGAGGACTACCGCATCCTCATTACCAAGGTAAGTCAGCAGCGGCTCTACTCTGAGCTCTGTCTGCTCCTGTCTCTGACACTGTTGTGTATGTGCAGATCAAGGCACTCTCAAGGTCCAGTGGGGCGTTTAGGGTCTCAATAATTACCACAACTTTTAAAATTCAGTTTTTCATTTGTGTACTCTGCGTATAATTGTGGGTTTAAAAGTTAACTTAAAGGTACTCTGCGTAACATTTTACACAGTAAATAGAATAAAATACAACCATTGATTTCATTCCAGATATTTTTTATTGTTGAATTGCCTAAAAATGACCAAACAAACCTGTGTCTTTCACCTCTCCTAAGACCTGACTGTAACTTGACTGGGAGTGGGGACATCTCCAGCTCGTCTCCATGGAGATGTTGATTAAAGGCAGACAAATACAAGATTTAAATTGGTTACGTCTTCATCCAAATGCATTCTTTGATTAACCACTGCAAAAACTATAATTTTCTGGTTTTCTAGCTGGTCATTAGGAGCATGTATTGTATTGGCAACAGTATAATCCAAAATGTTACGCAGTGCCTTTAATCAGATGTAGTATCCAAATACTAGAAGTACATAACAAAATGGGAAGTATTAAGGAAAGCATGATACGTCATGGTGCTGTTGTGTTTGCCTGTCATCGCCCTGAAGGAACCATTTGAAACATGCTGTGATGGTTTTCTGTGACTAGAATTCATTCAGTTTTAGTTGGCCATTCATTGCTAAGCTAGTGTGTCTTAGTTGTGGCAGGTTTTTCGCTGTGTGCTGCAGAAGATGACTCGGAGACTTTGCCTCAGTCTCAAACTACCATTATTAGGTATTTTAAGTTTGTGAAGGTGTTAAACAATATCAGTTAACCTTTGTGTTGCCAATGTACAGTCAGGTCCATAAATAATTGGACAGTGACCAGTGTTTCACAGGATTTACTGTATTTAGCATCTTGGATTAAACCTTAAAGTTTGAACTTACTTTGCAGCTCAGTGTTTTCCATTTATAAATCCTGTGGGCCCTCACAGCCCAAATCAGAAAAAGAGTGTCACTGTCCTCATTTTACATTATATAATACCGTCTTTAAAATGTCTATTTTTCATACTATGTTGAAAATATTTTGTGGGCAGTTACTGTGTTACAGCTGGAGCCCATGGACATCACCAAGTTCTGGGTTTGCTCCTCAGTGCTGCAGTTCTGCCATCAAATCAAGTCATTTCAAACTTCATTACTATGGCACATTTAAAACAACTACAGTCGAAAGTGCTGAACTAAAAGGCTAAACATAGATTTGAACAAGGTAAAACAATCAGAAGATGTTTCAGCTTCTGTCCAATTACTTTTGAGCCTCTGAAATAGAGACCGATTGATTTTGAGGAGCTGTATTTCCTGAACCCTTACGCCTATTTGGATTTGAATACTCTGAAATTAAAGCAGAGAGTCTGTACTTTAACTTGCTGTCAAGTATGTAATTGTAGCTTGAACTTTTGCTAAACAGATGAAAGAACAAAATTCTGGCCACTGTCCAATTATTTATGGACCTGACTGTAATTGAAATATGATCATGTTTACAACAGAAAAGGAAGGGAATGACATCAAGTAACTCTGTGTCTGTGTTTGAGTAGATAAAGGACACACATGATGCTTATTTAAACATGTTTTTGATTATCATTATTGCAGTGATCCTCCTGGGGAGGGTTGTTTTTGGAGTTCATGTATGTTGATGTTGCCTGGTATTTGTTGGATGTATTTTATGTTGGGGCTGGGCGATTTGGCAAAAAAAGAAAATCTTGATATATTCATTTCGATTTGATTTTATTCAAAACTAACTTCACATGGAATCCTTAAAATTAAGAAAATGTATTCAAAAAGCTTTACTTCAGACCAATTATAGTTGAAGCTTCTGCACATTTGGGCTGCAGCAGTTTACATGAATCAGGGCTATATTCCATACATTTAGATCTGATACACAGACCATTAGATGCATTTTAAAAATGTTCATTTTTCTTTTAAATATGCACATAAAACTTTCAGAAAAAGAGCATTTTACCTTGTCCTCAAACCTCACATGCTGCTGGCTGTAATTGACAGCGTCTCCATGGAGACACACACTGTGGAAAAGGGGCGGAGTTTAGCAGTGCTGACTCCTGAGTCAGAGAGAGGCAGTGGATGAAACGGGGGATAAAACAACTTGTTTAGTGGAAGAAAACTCTGCCGCTCACTCATACAACCCCACACATGGCCTTTGTCATGAGCAGGCCATCACCAGGAAGTGGCTGGTTTACCCATTATTTGATCATGATTGGATTCATAAACCTGCCATATTTTTACTTTCAGGTGCCCTTCACCTCAATTTAAAACCACAGACTCTTTAGAACAGGGGTGGGCAACCTTAGGCACGCGTGCCACAACTGGCACATCGAGGTATTTTCAGTGGCACGCTGACGATGATGCCAAAAGAGACGCGGACATTTCTCCTCCATGGCCCTGATCGCTCAAGTTGAAAATGTTCAACTTTTGCATCAAATCGCGGCGCGTTAACCAATTAGACTGAATCTGGCTGTGATGTGAAGTAAGGAGATCGGACTGCCAGGTAAAAGTTGTCTGTTTTTTTATTTTAATATGTACTAAAACTAGGGTAGAACTAGCTGATAACAATTAGCCCATGCACCACAAATGATGATGGGGAAAAATGCCACAAGGCTATTTTTCAACAAGTCTCTTGTTATTTCATGGCCAATTCTCTCTATAATGTGACCTTTTCAAATGGAAATATTGTACAATTTAGCTATATTTTATTGAGCATTTATTCATTTACTAACCGAAGACAGAAGTGCAGCCAGCGGGAGTGGCGGAAGATAGCGAAGGATAGTCATAGCAGTGCTAGCTCCAAAGCCGGCCGGGACAACAGCTCCTCAAACTGGGCCTGGAAACACAGAAATCGAGGCGCAGTGTCTCTGGGGGATTTGCTGAGCCCAGAGGCCATGCCACTGCCGCTGAGGTTCGGCTTTCCTCACTATGATCACTGACTCGCATGTGTCTGCCATGTTGGCTCGACTGACAACAGGAAACTGCAGCAAGATACACAGCTTCACATAGTGATGATGCGTAGAGGCCAAATATGGGCCAAATTTACTGACAAATGGAGCAGTATTTTTCTGGCGATTGAAACGTGAACTTTCAAAATGACCAGGCGTTTCATGCAAATTTTTGTGTTCTATATGAATACAATAAATATCCATCTGTTCGAAAATTGAATGGCGCACTAACTTAACAAGAAAATATCTAATCGGCACATGTCAAAAAGGCTGGCGACTCCTGTTGTGTGTGAATGTTGTGATGTCACTTGAACATAACCTATAACAGAAGATGCTTTGGAATCTTCCATTTTGGCCTAGTATGTTTGTAAATGCATGTTTGCAGGCTCTCTCAATATGTGTCGCGGTGAGTTGCCAGGCTGCTGCAGGAGTCTGAAAAGCCATGTAAAAACATAGAGGACATCAATTCCAGCGTTTTATGGATAATACTATAGTCTTTCTCCTCTGCACATAGAGACTGCTGAAAGTACCTGCCGCAATCGATCCGGGCTGAAGCCGGCTGGATGGATGTAGTGTGGCCTATAAATATGAGCCTGCATCGCTGGGGAGTGCTGTAACAGAGTAAGAGCAGTAGCAGCTTGCACATTTTCACTACAACGCAGCTAAAGCACAGCTAATGGGATTTTTTCGGAACTAAACTAAACAAAAATATTTTAGTAAATTCTCCGACCACTGTATGACAGAAGTGCACAGCTTTTAAAGAGTTAAATCTAGTCCAATACCATTATAATATTCCATACATAGTGGCCGAACCACTGTTTACATGTCCTGGAGTTTCCCGGTTATTATCCATATTTTGTCAGTTTTGGGGATATTTATATGTAGGGATGGGAATTGAGAACTGTTCTGTTCGACCAAAGCATTAGAACCGTTTGTCTACTTCATTATCAATCCTCCAGCTCAAAATATTCTTTTTTTCCCCCTTTCCGGACGCCGTAGCGTGGAGCTAGTGCGTGTGTCATGTCATAGTTCTCAGAGTTGAGTATGACAATATGTCGAAGAAAGAAACACATAGGAAGAAGCATCTAAAGCGTGGCTTTATTTTACAAAACAAGACGAAACTTTCACGCAGTAACACAAAGGTGGTAATGCAGCAACATACGCCTCACCAAATATCATGCTTTCGATCGGCTTCGAACAAGTGTCTGACTCTTCCCGGCTTTAGCTGCAGCAGCGTAACCTCTGCTAAACAAGGTAAAACTAAACTAAGCTAAGCGCTGTATTTCAGACACTTGTTGAAAAGCATTCCGTTTGTGCAAATGTTACCATTATATTTTAGACTGATGTCAGGAGCTGGAGTGCTCTAGCTCCCCATCGGCAGTTGCCAGGTTTGATATGATAAATCCTTGGATACTTATTTATAGTATAGTATTTATACAACATAAAATTCCTTGGGGAAAACTTAACTTTTGTACCATCAGGAGCCACAGTATATTGGTGAACTTGCTTTATTTCAGAAATCATTTTTCTTGAAAAAATAAAGCAGTTTCAGCCTTTGATTTACTTTATGAAAAGCATATACACACACAGACAAGTCAGACATCAATAAGAGAAAAGAATCAAATCGAAAATTATTGATGGCATTCATATCAATAACATCATAGCAAACACATTTCCATCCCTATCCATACGTTTAAACGTTAAAAGTAAGTTTGGTGGACTTCGGTTTCGCCACTTGTTTTTATTTTTTTTGGTAAGGTTTTCCACCTCGAGCACCTGTTACACCGTGTGAGTAAGAAAACCAGCATAGACAGCTTGACATACTATAAATCAGCATTACACTTCTTTACATTTAAAACATTGACTACATTTAGTTCTTATATATAAAACACTCTTGACTCCAGAAGTTGGACCACTTCGTACTCTGCGCCGCCATGTTTGTTTGTTGTCCCTGATCATATAAACTCTGATCACTAGATTTTTATTTGTGATCGGTTATAGATGTTTTTGATAAGGCCTTTGAGTTTGCAATGTCTTGGCTTATTATGTTGCAGTTTGTCAGTCAGGCCAGTATTATCCTAGTAATGTTAGAGTTGCAAATGTTTAAGAGAACAGTGATTTACAGCACTTGGAAGGGCTTCTTCCATACAATATTTCTTATACAAAGTTCAGTGAGAATAGGTTGCATTCACATGACATCACAACATTCTAAAGAGCCTATGGTTTAACATTGAGGTGGAGGGCAGCTGAAAATTCCATGGCAGTATTCACCTTATTCTGACCCGCACTCTTGTTGTCTGAGCATTTCCTGTTTGTCTTAGCACTTCCTGTGAGCTGAACTTCCATTGTTGTCAATGTATATTTTTGCGGCTCAGGTTTAGTTTCAGTGGAAGGACGGCATGGAAAAAGTGTCATTTTTTAAGCGATATTATCACTTACTTCTTGTTGTCACTAATTGCCTAACTGTCTGTGAGGAACTCTAAAGGACCAAAGCTGATGGATATATTTACACAAGGAATGGAACGGGCTTCCAGACAATCTAAAGAACATGGCAGATTTTCACAGCTTTTCTCGGGCTCTAAAGGACTGGCTCTTACAACACCAGTCCTGCGCGCACTAACTGTACCAGACGGGTGTTTACGGATGCTTCTACGGATGGAAAGTAGCATTGTGCTAAATCTGGTGCAGCCATCTTTTTAATGTAACTGCACAATGTAACTGCACATTGTCCTAAACTTCAAACTTCAAACACAGCAGTTTTTTGTAAATGTTGTTACTTGGGCCAATTACAGAAACCAAAACCAATATCTGCCCAAGTCAGACCTACAGATTGACCATAAACACAAGATGGCCTCCCCCATTACAAGTTCCTGAATAAGGTGAATATGGTCAAAATCATTATTCCTAGTCTTATTGCTATTCTTCTCTAATTCCTGGGCCAATGCAGATGAAACAAAAACTGTCACAAAGTTCCATGTCTTCTCTGTCAGCACATCCTGTATGAACTAAGGTCTAATTATTTTCTCTTAAAGTAGTATTCAAAAACATGTGCGTGATGTTGGCCAGTAGAAAGGCCTTTCAACCATAAGAATGGCAGGTTTGTGAATCCAATCACTATCAAATAAAGATCAACATTTGTCAATTTTCTTTTTGGAGATTTCTCTCCAAAACTGTCAGCTGCACGTCGTGGTCTTCTAGACTCCTCGCCGCGTGTTGAAACTGTATAATCCTCGTTGTTTAATCCTTATTCATACATATACATTACCAGTGCTAAGTTGTCTTGATATTTTACAATAACACAATGTTCCCGCTGTAGATGACAATAATTACTTGAACAGCCTCAAAAGTTCAAGGATGCAGTCTTTCTCCACTTGTTTCTCCTCACCACAGGTATCCGGCTTTTTAATGCTCCTCACTGTTCGTATCTTTTCACCCAGCTCGGCCCATCTGCTAATTGCCTTCTCAGTCTCCCCTATTATTTTACTCTGCCCGTCTACCACGTTGCATAAGACTTGTATTGTGAGCTCCTTTCGTTGCTTCCACGGTGAATCCGACACTCCGGCATCCTCTTGTTTTGGCGGAGCAGTGATGGGGATCGATAGGCAGGCGGCCGGGCTATTAATAGGTAGAATAGAATGAATGGAGACGAGAGGAGAGGCGGAGTGGAGTGGGCAGGCGGAGGGGGAATCGACGGACGAGGCAGCCGAGGCGCGAGGGTGTAGTAGACTATATTAATGTCCGCTGTCTGGGTGCACTGCTGAAATAAATGCTGATTGAATTCCAAGTAATTGTACCAGCGGCCGTATGCTACAGAGGTGTCACTGTGCGCCGGAATGGAGAGTTAAGGGTTGTACAATGCTGTTGATGGAGTAGATTCAACGTAGGGATTGCAGTGCAGTACAAAGAAAGTGCGTTTAAAGTGCATGTGGCAGGTATGTTTTCTACGCTCAATGTCCAATGGTACAAGTGAATCGCAGTTTTACACGAGTGAAGTTCCAATTTTTTTGAAGTGATGAAAAAGTTTAGTTTTGTATGCCCTTTGTATACCGGTAATAAAAGCTCACATAGGTTAATCGTTGGAATTTTAGAACCCATGATTAACCACTTTCATGTCTTGTGAGCCGTACTGTGTGCATAATTGTGCTAAATGCAGCGCACTTTCTGTGGTGTTATGGCGTATAGATCACTTGCAGTTCCACTGTTGTCCACATGCCTGTCCTGGCAGTAACGCAACTTTCCTGTGTTCATCGAGTACTGTAAAAGAATTTATTAACCTTCTAGATGAACAGAAATGGCTGTCCTGAAAAAAAGAGGCATAATGTTTAACCTAGGAAGTGTAACATTTGACAAAGTTAGCTTGGAGTTTTGGAGCACATATCCCTCTGTTACAGCTTTAAAATATAAATATTTTATTATATATATTTGGTCTGAAAAATTATCTTTTATTTTTGCAAATACATTTTACATACATACTTTTTTTAAAGTACAATTATCTCAGCTTTTATTTTATAAATCTCAGCTGTTTTTGACTAAAACGGCCATCGTTCATTGGTTAATTACAACAATGAATAAAAAAAAATGATCAAGCATCAAACTTTAAAAAATGAAAATAGAGACTTGCATCTTCATTTTGATGTAGAATATTTTCATATCACTGTAACACAATTTAAATTTTATCAGAAAGTGTTGAAAAATAGCTAAAGCTCTAGCAGGGAAGGGGTGGTGATGAGAACAGGGCTGGTATATGTATAAGTATACGTATTTTAGTATTTTATTATCTGATAACTTTTTTTTTTTCCTTCCTGCACAACACAAACAACATTTTCAATATGGTTCCTTTGTAAATCCGCACACTTGAAGCTGCAGTGTGGGCCTGTTTCATTGCCACACTTTCCTTTTGGTGTCAGTTTAGCCAGTGGTCTCACACTCACAGGTTTGGTTCAACTGTCTTCTTAAACACTGCATTTACAGAGGTGTTTTACCCTTCCTTTGGCCTGCCTTCAGCTCTTTGCTAAAAAGAACCATTTTCAGCCTGGAATTGTGAATTTGAGTGCTAAGATCTTGGGAGCTCCTCAGACTCCACTTTCTGACTTGTTTTCTGGACAGGGGACGCGGAAGGCTCTGAGCATTCTGTCTAATGATGCTCATCCTCTTCATGATGAATTCATGCCACATGCCTTGTGGTTCAAGGCTCAGGTCCCCCATGGTGAGGAGCTATATACTGTATATAAACACTCCTTCATACCTGCAGCCATGTTTTTTGGCCGATTGTTGTTGACTGTTGAAGTTTGCACTTGGGAACCTTGGACTGTTGAATGTATGATGTTTTTCGTTTATGTTTTTATGTACTGTATCTTTTGTGCTGCAAACCTAACTGCCCCATTGGGGACATGAAATAAAGTGAAGTGAATTCCACCATGGTAACTATCGTAACTGTCAAAATCCAGAGTTTTCGTCTTTTTGCTAATTTCTCTAATTCCTGGGCCAATCCACATGAAGCAAAAACAAAGTCCAATGTCTTCTCTGTCAGCACATATGAACTAAGGTCTAATTATTTTCTCATAAATATAAATATTCCAAAACATGTGTGTGATGTTGGCCAGTAGAAAGGACTTTCATCCATAGACCGTTTCTCAGATACTGCCATGTTGACTCATTTTCACGTTGACACATTGCATTACGAGCCACCAGGGGGCTGACCGCAGGGACAGAGATCTGTATACTGCTCTCTGAATATTATGACGTTTACTTGACCTTCAACAACTGCCAGGAACATTGTTCAGGAAACCCCACTTCAGCTGAAATACAGGACTCTCTGACAAAATTGTTTCATGTAAATTTAGCGCCAAAAACATATTTTACTAAATGAATCCTCTAATGTCAGGAAAATGTCCTTCCAGTGTCCTTGTCAGATTTGGGAAAATGTCATCAGTAATCATTGTTTAATTCATAATAATAGGGCGAGCGAGACTCTATTGCATTATCCACCAACCCTTATTTGCCCCCTGGCATCCCCATAATGCATTGCGCCACATCAATATGGAGGTATCCGCGACACGGCTTATAAGAATAGTATGGCAGGTTTGTGAATCCAGTCACTATCAAATAATGATCACGGAAAACATTTGTCAATTTTCATTTTGGAAATGTCTTTCAAAAACGGTTTCTCTCTCATAGAAAGTTGTATTGGCACCTGCTACAACTGTGAACGCAAACTATTAGAAAATTGAACTAGCCAAGCGCTTCACTGTCTATGGGAATCTTAAACTTCAGAACTGTAGCATGTTTGGAAGTGGGTGGGACTGAACTTACTGTACTAATATTTCACATCGTACCACTCTTCCTCTAAATGTCACCTACACACATGAAAAAAAGAAAAAATGAAAAGCGTGAATAGGAACACAGCTCGTTGTCACTCATTTGTCATTTTGCGTGTGTGAGATTCCAGCCTGGCAGACGGCCCTAATTTGTACCAGTTGTTTTTCACAATGCATAATCTTTATCCAATCAACAAACAATAAAAAGGCGGTAATGATATCAGCTCTTGCGCAGAGGCAGCTGTACGAGGAGCGCAGCAGTGACATTTTATGATTGCAGTACGTCGGTGTAATCAAAGGTAGCATCAGTGCTGTTAGAACTCACCCACGCTCAGAGAGGGAGAGGGAGAGGGGACCTGTCGCCATGACGATTCAGTTTCATCTGACCACAGATTCGGAGGAAGTGGTGTTTTAGTGTTTTGAAGAATTTCTAGTTTGTTGGTGGGTGGTTTTGCAAAATATTGAGTAGTGCATAGTCACACTGCTTTTAGCGCTGCTTTAATCAGACTTTTGTCAACTTTATTACATTCCCACCTTTTCATTATATGTACAGTCGAGGCCACAATTAGCCCCCCTTATAAAATTAGACATCACTCTTGATTTCTCCATGAAAATGACCATAAGCCACCATAAGTGTTTGTCTTTATAGTGTATAGTGTTTGTAGAATAACAATGTCCAATAAGTTTAATGAAGATAGTTTTATTTAAGTTTTTTTTAAAAGGGCAAAAATGATACGATTATTAGCCCCCTGGCAATAGTGTAGCCTTTTTGAGCCACAACTGACAACAACCTCTTTGAGTAGTTGTTAACTAGGTTTGCACACGTCTCCTGAGGGATTTTGGCCCATTCCTCCATTGCAAATTGTTCTAGCTGGTCCAAATGGCATGGTTTCCGAGCATGGAC
>OMNZ01095260.1:0-10241 GCA_900303255.1 Lesueurigobius sanzi
ATGTGACTTGGAATGGAATGCTGGCCTGTTGGTTGGCATTCTGCTGATTCGCTCCACCTGCTGCATGTTATCAGCTGTTCTTTACAATGGTGTTACCGGTCTTGACGCTCTCCAAGACTTGAGTGGTCAGGTCAGACAACGATATCTGAACAAATGCACGTTTGTCGGAGCTCAGGACCCGTCATGTGACTTTTGCTGCCCACCAATGGTCAGAGCATAGAGATATACAATGTTTTGATTTGAATTTCTTGTAGCAACCCATTGTTGCAACATAAGTTCCGCTGCCGATGATGTCAGCTGAGAAAGTCTATAAAAAAGAAATATCACGATAACGATATATTTGATGATATAATTGACAATGGACAAAATATTTAAAAATCCCAGCTTTACGCCTATTGGGATTGTGCCATGCTAATTTCCTCGCAAATTTGATCTACTCAAGCAACAAATATCCTTCAATTCATTTCACGTTTTAAGCACCTGCCCCTAAAGCCTCCACAGTCCGTGTTTATGCTGCTCTGTGTGGAGCTGAGCGTAGCATTAGCTGTGACCTCTGACCTGGTCCTGACTTCAGTCAAAATCAGCTGAGTGCACATGCTGATTATATCACATCCACAACGATATAAAACATTACAACGATATCCAAAATTTATGATATGGCCCAGCCCTATACTAGAGCATTTGATAAAAAGATCATGTCCACAGTCAAACATGACGGTGGCAGAGTGATGGTCTGGGTCGACTTTGCTGCTTCTGGACTTGGACAACCTGCTGTCATTGGTGGAACAGTGAACTCTGCTCTTTACAGGAAATCCTGAAGGTGATCCATCAGTTAGATAGCTCAAGCTCAATGCTCTTTAATAAGGCTGAGTTGAAACAATTCTGCAAAGAGTGGGACAAAATTCTTCCCAGTGATGTAATAAACTCATCAGCAGTTTCACAAACCTCAACTTTTCAGTTACCACTGCAAAGAATCGCACTACCAGTTATTAAGATCAGGGGCATTTATTTTTTCACTGAGGGTCTGATAAGTTTGGATTTTTTTCTCCCTTCATAAATGTAATACTCGTTTTGGATTTTTTGGTATTTTCTGGGATAGTCTTGTGCTGTAACAATCAGGGGCCCCAGCATTCTAAGCGGAATTATTTCATTTATTTCCCTCGCAATTTCAATTTAATTTTGTTTAAATATTTATTCCAGTAAATGAGACACTGAGTCAATTCCCCCACCGTTCATCCTGACTAGAGTAAAACTAAATCTAGAAATTAGTCACATTTTCTTAAATTTTGTATTTCCCCGATTTGAGTAAATCATTTTTTTTTTAAATTCTGACTGTTTTAAATTAGGAAAATTTACACTCAAAATTTGATGAAAACAACATTAATTGGCTTGAAATAAGAATGTTGTTGATGTGTTTTCTTAAAAAAATGCCCACTGCCAAATTTCTTGAAATTATACTCCAATCAAATCAATATATATAATTATGAGTAGGGCAGGGCGATATGACCTAAAATTGATATCACAATATAAAAATGAAATATTGCGATAACGATGTATTTGACGATATAATTGACAACGGATAAAATATTTCAAAAATCCCAGCTTTATGCCTATTGGGAATTTCTTCTTTCTCAAATTTGATCTACTCAAGCAACAAACATCCTTCAGTTCATTTCACGTTTTAAGCAGCTGCCCCTAAAGCCTCCACAGTCAGTGTTCATGCTGCTCTGATGGAGTTGAGCGTAGCATTAGCTGTGACCTCTGACCTGCCGCTGGTCCTGACTTCAGTCACATACTAATTATATCACATCCACAACGATATAAAAAATGACGACGATATCCAAAACTCATACCGGTATATCGATATACGATATAATATGGCCCAGCCCTAATTATGAGACAGTTTTACTCATTTCAAGAATTGTTTTTGCAGTGTACTAGTTACTTTGGGGAGATATTCGTCCTTTTAGGAAAAGTTATGAGGCACACACCTGTAGTACAAATGTATGCACTACTGGTGGTCTCGGGGCCCTAAGCAGCTGCATAGTCTACTTATTAGGCTGGACCGACCCTGATAACATTTGGCTTGATGATAAGAAACATTTAAGTAAATACAAAAAAATATACTAAGTCAGGAAGGTTATATGTATATACTGTATGTTTTACGGCGCTGTAAAAAAGTGGGTGTTTTGGATCTTGTTTAGTTTTTGAATGAGCTAGTCTTCACTGAATAAATCAGTAAAAAAAAAATCTAATTTTGCTTTGTTTATAGAGGTTCAAAACTCAATAAATCAGACAAAAATAAAATTTTCTAAAAATTCATCCTTCAAAATACTGCTCAGGTGTAAATCATAAGAAATTTGGGAAATTTGTTTTTGAAAGACTTGACTTGACTGGTTTTGTGATATATTGTGTGATGGGGAGAGTTGAGCCACCCTCTGGATATGGCTTTTGAATTGAGAGAGCAGTGAAATACTGCCCTTATTGGTCTTTCCTTTCTGCTACAAGAGATTCCAGCTAAGACAAAGATGCTCGTGCTCTGAAGAAAATTTGAATTTCAGCTTCAAAAGTGGAATTTCTTTCAATTTCTTTCAACCTTCATTGTAGGGGTGCACAAAATATTGCAAAAAAATATTGTATTGCAATATTATGTGATGCAATATCTGTATCGCAAGAAGCCACAAAATATCGCAAATTCACCCAAGTCTTCCATCTGACTGAGATTTTTAAATTTTTTGGCAATACTCTAAAACCAAACATGCATGGAACTTATAAGTGTGCACAAGTTCCTACTTTAGTTAATTGCTTGGCCTTGGTTTGGTTCTAATCTAGTTTTCTTTTGACACAATTTGCTGAAAAAGATATTACAATGGTTTATCCAAGTACCGCAATAATAACGTTATCACGATATTGCATGCCCGTATCGCACATCGTAAGTTTTTTCAATATCGTGCAGACCTACTTCATTGTATCAATTCCATACATTTGTGTAATCCATGGACAGCATGATGGGGCTGTTATCATGAAAACCATCATGTTCTCAGCGAATGTCTAATTGGCACACTTAGCCATTGCAAGTTGAAAGTGTAGGATGGGGCAAGTTGAGCCAGTAAAAGTGGGGCAAGCTGAGCCATGGATCACGCTTGTATTTTGAAAACATTAAGTTTTATTGTCAAAAAGAAATAACTTTAACAAGTGTAAAATAATCATATAGGTTTCAGGAGCTTTAACACAACCCTTACTGTTTTATTATTCTCTTCATGTAATTTGGAAGTAAAAAGTTGAGCCAAATTGAAATCTATATTTGCCCACTTAAAAAGCTGCTTTAAGTACCTCCTATTTCTTGATATATTTCACAAATGTACCTTAATATTTGGTCTTTCACATAGTGTAGTTATAAATCCCAAGCATAAGATATCTTAGTTGTTTTAGTCTTAATTTGTAAAGAGAAACAAGTGTCAATCTCAGTCAGATGAAAGACTTTACTGGTTTTGTGATATTGTGTGATACAGAAATTGCATCATCCAATATTCATATTATAGTATTGTCCAAACCTAAGAATTGCAACATGTATTGAAAGAATCCTTGCATTAGACACGTTTGTAACCCACAGGTCTGAGACGCTGCAGTTTCGGCTTAGGGACAGAATTTCGAAAGGCATTTTGCAACAGAGATGAAGCCAGACTCAGTTTGCACATGAGTACACCCGGACCCGCCCTGAGACTCCCCGTTGCGTGTCACCTCGCCCGGGATTCGTGCGCGTGGGCCAGTGCACGTGGATTTGAGGGAGATAGAGAAACAAAACCCCAAAAGTCCTTGAACGCACCAAGGTCCAATAGGCTGCGTTTACGGTTCCTTAGCAAAAACGGCGAATTTCAGCGTTGCTCAAGACATTTCCATGTCCTTCAACTGGTCTAAACTCGGAGTAAACCTGGTGTGCACCAGTCCTGCTCCTGGTCTTGGTTTACTCCTGGTTAGGTCTCATTTATTAGGCAACTCTGCTTTTCATTGCACGTCATTCACCTTTTATCGGAGCTTTAACACCCACAGTTGGTCTAAACCTGGGCTCAACTATGGCTAAACTCCGAATAAACCTGGCCTGCGTCTGTCCTGCTTCTGGTTTTTAGTCTGGTCCTGGTTTAATCCTATTGTTTAGACTTAATTTCGGTTGCTTGGTCATTCAAAACCACCCAATTATTTCAGAACTTTGCACAACTTCAAAACTCTAACACCTAAAACTGGTCTAAACCTGGACTCAATCTGATCTGCATCCGTCCTGCTCCTGGTTTAGATTTAATTTATTACAATTATTTTCATTCAAAACCAGCCAATTATTTTCAGAACTTAATACAGTTTCAACGCTTTCTAATAATGACACCTTAAAACGGGTCTAAACCTGGTCTCTGAATCAGATCTACCCTCGTCCTAGTTTACTCCTGGATTAGATTTCGTTTTTTCTCTGCTTTTTCATTCAACGTCATCCAAAACCACGCACTTTCCGAACTTTGCAAAACTCGTCTAGTCCAGACTTTCTCACGGCTTCCAAAAACGGACTCAACCTGGACTAAAGCCGGGACTAAACCGGGCCGCATTAGCCCTGGTCCAATGGCCTGGTTTTGGCTCGGTTTGGTCTCGTTGTGCGTCATCAGCTCTAGTCGCTTTTCAGGAGCTGCTTTTTTGGCACAGATCTGATGCGTTTTTTTTTTTTCGGTCGAACGCGGAAGTCCCGTGCGCGCGCGCGCGCGTGTGTGTATGTGTGTGTGTGGGGGGGCGCTTGCACTCACAGCCGTATCGGGGGCGCGCTCCGTCGGGTTCCTCAGAGACAGACATGGTCCTGGTTTGGTCCATGGTTTTGGTTGGTGCGTAAAAGTCTTTGGTGCCTTCTGTTTGGAGATGGTTTCTCCCACAGCTTCTTCTGCTCCTTTTCTACGTCCTGGTACGGAGCTGGTATAGTCCTGGTTCGGTCCCTGTGCAGTCCCCGCTGTGGGCCAGCTTAGACCAGGTTTAGTCCCGCTTTTAGTCCAGGTTTAGTCCAGGTTTTGGTCCCGGTTCTGGAGCAGTTAGGAGACTTTCTGCTCCGCTGACGGTGGATCTGGTAACTGGCTCGCAGCAGCGGTGAGTGCGCGCTGACGTCACTGGGTGTGTTCGGAAAAAGTTTCAGGGGAAAAAAAGTTTAACGATGAAGGCGACACCTGCGGGACACTGGATGAACTGCTGGACTTTTACATGAACTCAGAGTGTTTTAAGTTTTATTGTAACTGTAGAGTTCTGTGACTAAAACGTTTGAAGAGTAACTTCAGTTCATGTTTCTTTGATTACTCCATGAAGATGGAGAAAAAAATGTTGTTGTTATTTTATTCTTTTTTTTTTTTTTTTTTAATCTTTGAGGGGCACCATTTTAAAGCTCAGGATTTCTAGACTGCTAGCAAGTAACCCATAGAATAGTACTAATGACACATTAATATTTGTATATAGGACTCACACAGCTATAGAGTTTGGTAATGCGATGTCATATGGGATTTGTAGCAGTTTTTTTCTATAATAAACTAATGGAGGTTTTAAAAGGTAAAATATTGGAGTTATCAATCAAATAAAAGCATTCTGACACTACAGTGAGTTAGATGTATTTACCAGCATCTGGCCTTAGCCATCCCTACACTCCGGTCAATTATCATTTCCCTATGTTACGTCTGGGTCTGATTTCAGTGGCCGCAATACATAGGATGAATGTCATCCTAGCCATTCAGGGAGTGGGGGAGGCGGGTGTTGTAGGTGATGTCATACGTCACAACCAAACGCTAGTGAGTAAAATCAGATCCAATCGTTTCAAACTTTAAAAGGAGTTGACCCCTCCCACCTGAAAACGGAGCTCAATTGTGAAGATCCAGACCCTCTGTACAAAATGAGTACGAGGGTAAGGCCAGGCTACAATGGCTCTTTTCTCCACTTTTTATGTTTCATTCTTGCCAATGTTAGTCTGTGGACAACTGCAAACATGGCGGATTTCCATGGCAACAGTGGGTTTTCCCGAACTCTATTGGCCAATAGGTTGCGTTGTAGCATGCTCTGATGAGATAATCTTAGATGGAGCAGTGGCCAATACAAGTATATGGGAGAGAAAGAAATTGAAAGAAATCTCCCCAAAAATATCCAAATGTTTTCCCTGATCATTATTTATTTGATAGTGATTGGATTCACAAACCTGCCATATTATTCTTATGGCTGGAAGTCCTTTCTACTGGCCCATGCGCATGTACGCATCACGCACATGTTTTTGAATATTGTCACCACTATTGGACTCTTATGAGAAAATAATGTGACCTTAGTTAATACAGCATGTGCCGCAGAGAGGATGTTGAACTAAGTGAGCCGTGTGGATTGCTCTAGTAATAACAGAGGTAATAACTATAAACCAAGACCAAAAAAAAAGAGCT
Organism: Lesueurigobius sanzi; assembly: GCA_900303255.1. NCBI lineage: Eukaryota > Metazoa > Chordata > Actinopteri > Gobiiformes > Gobiidae > Lesueurigobius > Lesueurigobius sanzi. Next base: position 6,435 of record OMNZ01095260.1, read on the forward strand.
GCATTTTACGGTTACCACAGGCAAATTATCAGCTGCATCACATATTTTAAAATATATGCTTGTCATGTGAATGCAACCTCTCGGCCCCTCCCATCAACTAACTCACTCACACATTCACAGAGGCGAAGTGTCTTGCCTAAGGCCTCGGGTTGGGACTCACTCAGCCTCTCTGCTCTGGTCCAATCAGCAGTGAGTTCTGGGTCTGAGGGCGGGGCTTGAATCTCATAAAACTCCCTCCTCAGCTCTCTCCTCCTGCTCTCCCTGGCTTCTCTCCTCCTCTTCTTCTGGTCTTCATCTCTGGAGGAAATCTGCTCCTGACTCGGTAAAGTTCTCTTTTATTTATTTTCTTCTGTATTGTTTAGAATCAGAAAACTGTATTAATCCTGTGGCCTGGCCTGACTTACAAAGAAAGCAAGTGTGCTCCAACAGTTCACACAAGGCTTAAAAGGTCAGCTATAGTGGAGCTCCTAAGGACCAAAAAAAGTGCTCACTAACATTTTTGGGATATGGAGCCAAGTGGAGTTAACCCTTTAAGGGGGTGCACTGCAGGTGAATAGGGGAAAAAGATGTAAATTGAGTGATATCAATTTGAAACCTTTGCTGTTTATTACTGGCATAAATGTGAGAAACAAATGCACATTTTCTGTCATTTTATGTTTTGATATAGAAATCAGGCATTTATGTGTAACTATGGCCAAAATTGCCTATATTTTCAGCAAACTACCTTATTCAAAAACTAAACAAAATATCAAAAGTCCACTCTGAACAAATATTTGCAACTCATATAAAACCTGGCTCATTATTTTGATTTAATTGCCAAAAATATAGGTAATTTTGGCCATTTTTACACATAAAATGCCTGATTTAAAAAAAAAAATGTTAGTCCTCTGGGGTGTTATTACTTTTGCAAAGTCTCATGCTTGTAACATAAAAATGCTATTTTGGTCCTTAAAGGAGCTATACCTGATTTTTTTCCTAATAGTGGAATGGAATTAGTTTTAATTTAATTAATTTCCTTTCTTCTGCAAACTCAGACATTTCTGGAAATCTAAATATAAAGCATTTATTGTCAATTTCATGAGTTTGCAGGCTAGTTTTCTTGCATTTCTATGACAGTGGGACAAAAAAGTGACCCCGCCAGTTGTGAAATGTGCTGATAAACCCATCTCTAAAAAGAAACACGCTTTTAGAAATTTGTTTGGAAAGTTAGGAATGAGTTTGGACCACAACTATCAATTTATTTTACTCGCTCCCTCTTCCATTATTTGTAATTTTAAAAATCATTAAAAAATCAGGTATAGTGCCTTAACAGCTCCACTATAGGACCGATTAAAATGCAAACCATTCATTAAGAATCTAATTGCAGAAGGATAAATGATTTAGAGGTCTCCGTTTTTTGTTTGTTGCACCCAGAGGAAAATGTTATTGCTAAAATGTGCCTATTCTTAAGCTCATGGAGACCAAAATGTGATTCTCATTTTAGTTTCAGTTTGATCTGATTTTGTTTCTGATTGGTTTCTCCTAAAATTCACTCAGAGCAACAGCTGACAGCAGAGGATGAGACCTACTTGAGATACATTGGAGACTTTGTTGTAATGCCTCAATAATGTCTCATAGAGCCAAAAAAGCCAATATGGAGAAAGAAATATCAAGCTGTAAACTCAAACATGTAGTTTATTGGATACTTTTGAATGTACCATAAAATATTGTACAGGGTTTCTACAGCAGCAGCAAGACAAATGTAATGCTTTTTAATAGCCAAAAGCACTTATTGTCTTTACTTCTGTATTGTATTTCTGTATTCTGTATTTTGGGGGTGACAGTGGTGCAAGTAGTACAGTGGGTCGTCTTGTAATCGGAGGGTTAGCGGTTCGGTACACTGTCGTTGTGTCCTTGGGCAAGACACTTCACCCACCTTGCCTTCAGTGTCTGCATACACTGGTGTATGAATGAGAGTGTGAATGGGTGTGAAATGCAATGTAAAGCGCTTTGAGTGCCTAAAGCAGGTAGAAAAGCGCTATTTAAATGTGACCATTTATGTATTTATTCAATATTATTGCTGAATGAAATTTAAGACTATAGTAAGAAAAATATGAGAAAAGAGCAGAGAAACTTTAAATGAGATTATTTTCAGTTTAATGTGTCTTTGGTTGAGACAAAATTAGAAGACATTAAACATGGAGAAAATGGATATTTAGATAAGGAAAAATGAATCTTTAAGCAGGAGTCTAATCTGAGATTTTGTTCAGTCTTCTGCTCAGGAGACAAAATGAAGCAACAGGAGCAACAAGTGGTGGCTTAGATTGATCTGAAACAAAGCTCAAAGTGAAAGTCTAGGAGAAAGGAAGGACTTATTATTGACATCTCTTTTTCAAATATCCATTTTGCTGCATGGGCAGGTGCTCATCGATTATTCATTTTGATCCATATTAAACATGATATTGTAAAATATAACTTTTTCCATTATGACTTTGTATTTCAGCATTGATGTTGAGATGCAGGCTGCAAAGTTTTGGATTTTTTTTTTTGGCCCGAGCACCACCAGTCAAAGGGGCTATTATATCGTATAGAGGTGTAAGGTAAGGTAAGCACCATCAGAGGAGCCATCTGCGTCGTGAGCAGCACATCAGCTCCAGCCACCAGGCACCGAGCCAGGGTGCCTAGAGGAGGCGAGGCAGAGATACCACACCTCCAGCTAATCCATACATCATCAGATGGTATCACTCATTTCTATCCAACAGGACTTAGCAGGTCCGAATGAACCATACTCTGTCAGACTTGAAAACCATTAACACAGGAGCACCGCAGGGCTGCGTTAGCTCACCAATAAATTTTCGTTTAGTCTCTACACCAACAACTGCACTAGCAATCATGCCAGTACTTTCGTCATCAAATTTTCTGACGACACTGCCATCCTAGGACTCATGGACACAAACACAGACAACATGTCGGAGGTGGAGCGTTTTGTACGGTGGTGTGATGACCGTCACCTCAATGTCAAAAAGACAGAGGACGTAGTTTTTGACCCAGGACATGTGGGAGATTACACCCCGCTCTCCATTCACCACGCTGAGGTCGCCCAGGTTCATTCTTACAAATACCTGGGCATCCACATCAACTCCAGCCTCATGTTGGATGTCCATGTAAACTCAGTCTGTAGCCGGATGCAACAAAGACTGTACTTCCTGCGGAGACTTATTTGGCGTTGCACAGAAAATTATGCTTATTTTTTATCATGCAGTTATTGAAAGTGTTATTCGATATGGCATGAGGCGTGGTTTGGTAATCTGACTGTAAAAAATAAATCTGAACCGGGTAGACTGGTGCGCACTGCACAAAAAGTGATGGGAGTAAAAGAATACCCACCATTGCAGCAGATATTTGAGGAGACTGTCATCAAACATGCAAGAACAAATATTTCTGATCCCTCCCATGTGCTGCACTCCCAGCATGAGCTGCTCCCATCTGGATGTCACGACAGGGTGCCAGTTAAAAACAAAAAGCGATACCTGAACAGGTATAAGAACTCAATGGTCAATGGTCACATTTATATAGCGCTTTTCTACCTGCTTTAGGCACTCAAAGCGCTTTACATCAAGGAACCACTCACCCATTCACACTCTCATTCATACACCAGTGTACGCAGACACTGGAGGCAAGGTGGGTGAAGTGTCTTGCCAGGACACAACATTCATTATATGGATGATTCATCATGATTATGAGCCATAATGTTTACACGTTTTGTCAATGAAATACATATTTCTTTGTAAATATAGTTGCAGTGATCTAATAATAAAACATTAGCGT
>OMNZ01095261.1:0-11557 GCA_900303255.1 Lesueurigobius sanzi
TTTATATTTGGACAGAGGACAAGCAGACGAAGAAATTGAGCCCTTGAAAGTATAAAAATATCTTACTTAAGTACTTTTTTATAGCACTTTTATGTGTCGGGAACCGTTTGTGACACAAGGAGGACAGGTGTTGCCTAAAAAATTGGGGTGTCGAAGGGTTAAATTTGCACCTGAGATACATTCAGGTGACATCACAACATCAAAGAACCTATAGTTTGTATTAAGGTGAAGGGCATTCTGTGGTTACTGCTGAAATATGGAGGAATAACTGACAAAATAAAAAATAAATAATCCATTGGAAAATAATTATTAGGAAATCAATACAAATGCTGAGAGTAACAGGGGTAAGTTGTAACAGTAGTCCTAGCAGAAAAGCATATGATTCAAACTCCATCCACTAGATGTCTCTAGTGAGCCCTATATGTAGGTCATGCAGCAGTGTGATGCCATCATAGAAGTCCTTTCAGTTTTGGAGTGAGGCCATTTTGTTTGGCTGTTGACAGGGTGAGTAAATCTTCATTCCTCTTCAATATTCCTCCTGGAATCAATGCAGTGGTTTGAAAGTGGCGCAGTCAGAGAGACCTATGTGGCCAACATTTGGGCGGCACGGTAGTACAGTGGTTAGCGCTCGTGCTTCACAGCTAGAAGGTCCGGGCCAGTACGGGGCCTTTCTGCGTGGACTTTGCCTGTTCTCCTCGTGTCTGGTTTCCTCCGGGTGCTCCGGTTTCCCCTACCACTAAAAACATGTACAATAGATCAGGTTGAATGAGAGTGAGTTTATGAGTGCGAGTGTAGGACAACGGATGGAGATTAGCCCATGGCTACAATCCGGAGTGATGTGTTTACATACATGGTTCTCATGTGTGTTCATTAACATGCACTGTCCCAAACAAATAAACAATAAATAAATAAATAAAATTAATTTACCCAGGGCACAATGTCTAGAGGAAATACTTTAGAACTTTGGTAAAGAGGTGGGAATACTTCAAAGATCCCCTTTGAGGCTAGTTGTAACATGGCTGCTGGGATAGGTTGTAACATTGTTACAACTTGCCCCCACAGCATATCAGTGCTTTTGTTACAACTTACCCCAGTACCAGAGATACAGAGTTTGTTCAGCCTGAAAGTGAGATTTCACTCTGGGTGAACAACAAATTGAAAATAAAGCATCACATGGTGCATCCTGGTGACACTTTCTGCACTAAATAAAGACTAAACTTAGTAAAGTCTAACTCAGAAACTGCTGTTTACAGGCTATGCGTCACTCAATAGCGTCTGTGCGGAAAATTGCAGAAAAAATTTAGTTCCGCAAGCTTAAAATTACATTAATAATAAATACATTATTTATTATTAATTAACCAAAACGGTACACAAATGGACTGGACCGAGCAGGTCGAACCGAAACGGTTCAATACATCCACATGAACCTACTCAATGATGAGACTTGGCATGTCTGCAGTACATGCTATTAATGCTCTGGTCCTTTTTCCTTTAATAAATGCACACACACTGCATGTTACAACTTACCCCTGTGGTTGTTACATCTTACCCCAGCATGGGGCTTGTTGTACCATTTTGGGTAGGTCAACTTAGCATGAGCCCATGCCTTACACATAAAAAGGGGCATGCAAGCACTGTATCAAAAAAAATGCCACTGATATGTGGCTCACAGCAGCATCACCACATTTTAGCTACATGTAAATATTTCCTAGAGATATGAAAATGTTGCAAATGTTGCTTTTAGCCCTGGTCTCCCCTAGTATTAAACCTCTCTTTTGTGCTAAAAACAAATAAAAATCTGTATTATTTTCTGTTTTACGCTGTATTTTTACGGCCTGCAAAGGACAGAGTCAAACTGTAAGCCAAAAGTATAATGCTGACATACAACAATGGTTGAATAAAAACAGAACAAGTCCAAACATTCATCCATTAAAACACTTCCCATCAAGGTCCTCGATAAATAAATACACTATTTTCAAGGTATTCTCCTGTAAATATCAGAGGTTTTGCATAATTTTATGCTTTGTGTCAGATTTATTATGAATTATTTGGGGCATAACTTGAGCCATCTACTTGAACATCTACTTGAGTTAAATTATTTCAAAGCAACATGGCACAAACCCGAGTAAGTATTTTGGCTGCTGAACTGTACCCACCTCTGGTACTGCACATAATATACATTTCTCTATAAACATTAATAGAGGGACAGAAGGTTATCTTTTCAAAGCTGCCATGATCCTCATTTTGTCACACATTTAGGTCAGCGCTGCGTTTCTCTTGTACATCTGCCATTAAGCCGGCATGACACGAGACAAAACAATGCCCCCCATTATGTGTCATGTTCCTCTTAAAACCCCATGTCACACACGGACCCCCCTCTTCCCAGGAGTCAAGCTGTGCTCTCATTTCTGCTCTGTTTTTTTGGGACAGACGTGTTGACTTATTGTTATGCAAATCTTACAGTCTTTGGTTACAGTACGAGCTTACAGTACACTCTGGCCTTTCGGTAAAAGTGTTTTGTGATGTGAAAACTGTATGCTTGTGTCTACACTGCTCTACACGGCTCTACACTGCTCTACACGGCTCTACACTGCTCTACACGGCTCTACACTGCTCTACACGGCTCTACACTGCTCTACACAGCTCTACACTGCTCTACAGGGCTCTACAATGCTCTACCTGCTTTTGAAGTCTTTCCATCAGAAGTGTTTCCATTTTTGTCTCTAAGGGCATTGGGGTTTTTGCAAATATTTTAGCTTTGATTGTTCCAAATATGAGATAAATCTCGGACCATAATCTAATCGGAGCAGAAAGAGGGCTCTCTCGCTCTCTCACTTTCACAATCCCAGACTGAATTTTAGAGGTTCTTAGCTTTCAAATGAGGAACGACATGTGAAACTTGTACAAAGAGCGTCCTACAGACATTACCTTTGAGATTACTCTATCAAGGCGTCCTCAAACTGCGACACTTACACTTCATGTGGCAAAAGGTTTTTTTTTTTAATTACACTTTCCATGCACCTTTTTCCGCCACAATTAATCGTAAGAATAATCGTCTGAATATCTTGAAGGCCTTGAAGGATTGAAAATCAAACCATCATCATACTTTGAGAGTTTTACACCTAAGTTTTAACAATGTAGTTTCCAAATTCATGTTCCATGAATCTGCTCACAAAATATATTTAGATTTGCATCCATTTATCCTGTTATCTGTGTTTTCTTACATGCATAATACTAGGTATATAATGACAAATTATTAATTATTAATTAGGAAAAAATTGGCTCACCACAGATTTTTTACAACCCTGTCCATCAAAATGACTGAGAAAAATGATCCCTAGCGAAACCACTGGTGACAGCCCTAACCTGCAAGCAGAAGGCCGTCTTAAATGTAGATCCATTTTCTTTCATTGTGTTGAAACAGTTTTCTGAGAAACAGGGCAATAACAAACTGTATTCTCTTTGTTGCATGGATTCAAGGGCTCAGACGTCAGTTTAGTCTTCCTTCTTTCAGATCAAATTCCTAGGCCTCGACTCTGACAGTTTTCAAATCTAAGGCTACAAAAGGTTCTGTATAATTGTACATATCTTATCATGTTATAGTCTTTTTAAATGTTTTTTTATTTTCATGCATTTATTAATATATCAGTGATTTTTGAGAAGTGGGACAAAACAGGTTTCTGAAATCCAATTTTTTAAAAATGATGCTATACGAATATGAGTTGTATATTTTTGAAGGTTGAAGTGCGAGCTTTAAAAACACGTAAAGGAACAAGTTATTACATGGTAATAATTTATGTTGTTATGTTATGTATGGTAATTAATGTTTTCAATTTGAAGCAAATTTATGTCAACTCCGTCAGACTCACTCATTTGTACAAAGCTACAATAAGTTATGATGTAAATTACAAAGTATTATGCTTTAGTTACTGTTACATGTAATTACATGCACTATGTCAGCATACTTTTTAATCCTATACCGCTCTGAAAACTCATATATGAAAAACAATTCCTTAAACCCATGTATACCTGATTTTTTCCATGCAGTGGTATGACATTTGTTTTGTCTTTCTTTAAGTTGTTGTACTCAGACATAGTACTGTATGTGTAATTAATACTGTGCATCTAAATATAAAGCATTTTTGTAAATGTTTGCAGGCTACTTTTCTTGCATTTCAGTGACAGTTGAGCAAAGAGCCAATAAACTCATCTCTATGAAGAAATTAGATTTAAGAAATGTGTGAGGAAAGTTAGGAATGAGTTTGGACCACAACCGTCAATTTAATTTACTCGCACCTTTCGAATAGGTTCAGGTAAAGTGCCTTTAAATAATGAAATAATCAGTTAAGCTTTATTACCTAAAGAACAGAAACTCAAATAACACTCAACTTTTTTCTTCAAAAATGACCAAAACCTTCCATTTAAGCTACATCTGAATGAGTTGCTGAACTGACAGAGTTGACAAATGTGTCTGTATTTACTTCCAATTTGCAATGAAATTATTTTCTCCTCAGATGGATGTTACAATAGATTTGGAACAATTTGGTTTTGTCTTGTCATACTGCTAACTTATCATAAAAAAGTATCAGAGTCAACTCCGTCAGACACAATCTGACGGAGTTGACAAAAGTACATGTTTTTTGTGTCTACAATATGCTGTACACAGCAGCTAGCGTTAGCTTTTGCACACATGCTAACTGTCCCAACAACTTATCAAAAATGCTTAAAGTAAAACCAAAATAGATGTTTAAATATTGTCCAAATTGACTAATGGAGTTGATGTGTTTGAGGTGTGACCATCGAGATAGTCACATTGTTTGTGTAAAATATTTTAAAATAGAAACCTTACAGACAGTGTGTAGTAGTGCTGCATTCAGCAAAGCCAAAGGGATGAAAAGGTCCTAATTAATGTAGCCGTCCAAACTATTGCCTGATTTATTGATGTTTACATAAAAAACCGATTGACAGAAATTTAGGACACACCTTCGATCAGCTGATTCTTATCAAAAATATGATTTGACATTCACTTCAATTCTTGTTTTGTGTATTTAAACCCCTTCTTTTTGTATATAATATGAGCATTTTTACAATTTTGAAGAGTTTTTTTTTTACTTTTTGAAGCTGATGAAAATTGTAACCTGTCGTTAAAAAATAACTTCAAACATACACCACACATTTGATCATTTCCCCCCCAAAAAGTCTAATTCAAACATGACAAAAACCGTACAATGGTAAACAGAGATCCCTTGTATTTCTAGATATATAGTATTTTGTTCATTATTATTATTTTATAGATTACACTCACCTATAGAGCACATGTTTTGACCCACTTTTCAAGAATCACTGATATATTCAATGTACTTTAACAACAACTATTTTTCCCTGTAAAACACTTGAACAAACTTGTCTTGCCTCTAATCTCAGATAAATAGCTTGCGTCAGAAAGAATCTCTGGCATAAAATATGCTCCACAAATATGCAAATCGCCGCAGGAGGTAAGCAGATGATTTCACATAAAAATCATGAATCATCAATACAAGATGAAACACATACATTGTATCCAACACACGTGTCTGACAATGGGTCAAACCCAAAAAGAGTCCAGCATTGTGATTTTAACAGAACCTCTTGGTCGTGGGAGGAAGGAGACCGCATCCTGGCGGACATCTGAGCAAAGCTTAAAATCCCATTAGAGCTGATCAAAATTCAAAGAGAAGCATAGCCTGCCCTCAGCCAAAAATCTATTTCTGTCAGCACTAAGGAGATAGCCGGAGATGGGACAAATCAACACAGACTATTTTGGTGGGAAGAGAGCGAGGGTATGAAGAGAAAATAAACATTGTTAGTGTGGAGGAGGAGGGAGGTGGGCGTATGAGAGGAACACAGACAAGGTAGGAAATACCCCTTGTCATTAGTGGCTTAGAAACCTGTGACATAACAGGGACATGAACAGGAAATAAGGAGTATATTAGTGCAGCCATTTTTGATCATATTATTCTGGTACAATACAATGGTAACGTAATACACAACAGAAAATACCTAGTCTGTGAAACCTTCATTGACAATGGCAATAAATTCTTTTCTGATTCTGACTTACATACAAATAATGTGAATGTGCCTGTAAAACTTAACAAGGCAATATTGCAATCCTACAAAACTGTTCTTCCATTCCGACGCTGGAGAAAAGGATGTGCAAATACGTTTTGAACAGCTCGTGGCTCACGCAGCTTCTCTACTCCCTGTTCCCCCATTTGTGAGATGATGTGAAAGCTCTCTCAGTCTCTTCTCATGTTTCCTACTGTTTCTTCCATAGACTGAGACTAAAACGATTAGCCGCCCGAGATGAAAGGACTACCACTGCCAGTCCTGAGGATTCTGGGGGGCTCCCTTCCAAAGTCACAGCTCCTATAATCGCACTCAAGTCTGTGGAAAACCAGCCACAGTTTCACAGTTAAAGTTGTTCGTGAAAAAGAACAGATGAGAGGGGAACGTCAGCGGGAGAGCGGGTCAATATTCATCTATAAACTTGGCAATGGCACAAACGGCTGCCCTGCGATATGCACCTACTTCTGTATTCCCACAATGGAACAAGAAGGGGTTGGTGTGAGGGGTTTCACTGAAAGAAAGAGCTAAGTGCTTGGCAAAAATAGAATTCCCAAGACTACTGGACCAGGGCAGTATCTCTTAAGGCTATTTATATTCTGAAGCAACACAAATAGAAAGTAAACTATAACCAGCAAACTCAACATGTTGTTCGAGCCATTAAAAGGTATATTTTTATCTTGTAAATATCATTATTTATGAATGTGGTTCTTTTTATATGTATTAGCCTTTGTCAACGTCTACGATACATCCAAAGCATCTTTCCCGAAAAACCCATTAAAACGTGGACCTCATATATAATGGCATATCCATTATCAACCAGCTCATTTATTATTGATTTTAGGCTTTCTTTAGCTCTTCTGGCAACTCACAAGCAGTATATGCACCTTATATATAAATACACATATTGAGTCAGTTTGTTTCTTAGAATAGAAGCAGTGTGTATTTCCCCATTTGTGAAAAACAACAATGTTTTGTTTAAAGTATTACTGAAAACAGACTCTGTAGTATATTGAATGTATTTGTTTAAACACAATGCACCTTCTTCCACTTCTCTTCTTTATCCAAGCAACTATGGGCCCAGACTAGGGCTATAAAAATCAAATCGTGATATGATCTCCGTGACGATCTGTTTTTTGGGAACATCGTCATATCGTGATTCAGTGGTGTTTATGATTAACGTAGCTCTGAGCTCAAATACTTTCTCTCCACTCACTGCTTCTTCTGTCAGGATTAAACCAGAACTAAACCAGGAGAAAACTAGGTCTAAAATTCCCAATTTCTGAAATAGCTTGGTTGATATGGTTTCGAGTTGCATTTTTCAGTTAGAACAGCAGACGGTGGGACGAATTCCTATTTCAGCTGCTTAGCTTTGCATTAAAGCGCTGCTAATAATGTGAACGGTAGAAAAAGTAAAGGAATATACCTCACAAAAACTTGCCTCACCATCAAAGCTCTAATGTAGCTCAGTTTTTGTGCTGTATATTACTTTTCTTTACTGCCGTTCACCTTATTAGTGGCGCTTTAATGTAAAACTAAGCAGCTGAAACAGGAATTCGTTGCACCGTCGGCTGTTCTAACTGAAAAATGCAACTGGAACTGGAATTAATCTGGATTAAACCTGAGCTAAAGTAGAATGGACTAAAGTAGAGACTGAAATCATGGTCTAAACCAAGACCAAACTAAAAAGGACTAAACCAGGGACAGAATGAAACGATGATTACCCTGGACTAAACCAGGACTAAACCAGGACTAAACCAGGACTCAATGATAAATAAATCGAGAAAACTGGGTCTAAACCTGGACGATATCACAGACTGAACCAGGATTAAACCAGGACTTAACCCTGAGGGAATCGTGTCACAACTGAAATTCGGACTAAACCAGGTCTTAACCAAGACTAAACCAGGACAACACCAGGTCTAAATCCAAGAAGAAGCAGATGGCTTTAAAAGACAATGTACACATGAATTGTGAGAAAATCTATATCGTGATTTAAACTGAAGAAAATCGTGATAAGATTATTTTTGGCCATAACGCCCAGCCCTAGCCCAGACTAAAGTAAGTAACCAGGGCAGACACTAACACAGGAGAGATCTGCAAAAGCCCCTTGATTCTTCATGGGTCTAGAGACTGACCACCATATGAGATGAACATCAACATCACTGAACAGACCAAGTTTTCTCCAATGCCACACCTGTGCTCCAAAAAAATAAAAAACACACACAGAGAAACATTTAAATGCTTCTCCCCACATTTAAATGTGCATTTCAGCTGTAGCCTTCAGCCCTGTTGTTGTGGCTGACTGTCAAAACCACCGCAGTATAACTCTGAGAGCTCTGGATAAATGCAGGCCCACGGGGACAGTGAGCGGGACGAATGAGAACATGATATTCACAATACTGACAAATTACAGAGAAAATACATTAGCCTACTTCTTATTAGTTTAAAAGTTGAGTGATCCAGAAATCCTTCATGTAGCATTATTTTAGAAAATGCTAGTAAAATAAACAAACTTCTTTTACAATCCTGGTATAATTGAAAGTATACAGGTTGCGGTGTAAGTCATGTGTGTGCACCTTACCCTTATCCTCCTCATGGCAGCAACAATTTCCATTCGACTATTGGGTCTGGACACGTCAAGACTCCCCACATACTGTTTGCAATCACAACAAAGCAGAGTCAGTAAACATTGTGGCATGAACAACTTTTCAGGAAACATTCAGTATTGTAGGTTTAAGATGTGTTTATTTGAGTTTTAGTTTCAGTGTTGTCAATGTGTCAGTGTCACGAGGCACAATAAAGACACACCTAGAGCAAGAAGCGTTGAACTCTGCGGTCTTTACTAGTCTAAAGATTCAAGAATAGTAGCATTATTGAGACTTGTTTGATGTTATGTTGCATAAAAATCCATCAAGTGTAATTTTGAAAAGGTTGAACAAACAAACAATTCATGGACAAAGCCACTATACAAACAAAAACATGCAGGCAACAACCAAGTGAAGCACCTTTAGGCTACTGTTGCATCACTAATGGTTGTGTTTAGTTTAAGTAGCATATCCTGCGGGAGTAGCATGTTTTGTTATTATAATATAATAATAAACAAAAGCTATATTTGCCCATGTTCGCCTCAAATGTATTGGGCTACTACTTTGTCAGTGCACCTGCCTCCAAAAGTCCGCTCTCTGGTAGACAGTGCAGACAGGATCCTTGATCTCACCTTGGCTTGGAAATGTATCCCGTGTTGATAAGCCTCCTCGTTGTGCAGCGGTATTCTGGAGTCCGCCAGATCGTCCACAAGGTTGTACCTGTTCCTCGCGGGCATCGCTGTAGATCTTTACACGGAACACACCATTTAACAATAAAACGAGCTGATGTTGGCGGGCTTGCCCACGAGATAATCCGCTGGGTCTGAACGGCGCAGCTTCAATAGTGAGTTCCCCGTGGAGACGCAGCTCATTGTTGTCCTCTTGTTTCAGGGGGGTCCAGTCCTCAAAGATCATTTGAACACGAGCACAGATTTGCAAACATTTTAGTTCTTTTCCTGTTTTCGATCACCTATAGTAGAAAAGTCGCAAATTGTTGTCGTAAGGCTCGGACCTCTGCACTCTGCAGCAGGTGATGTCCTCTGCTCCGTGGTGTTTGGATCATGTCCTGTTGGTGGTAACCGTCTCCCCCTGGTCTCCCCCTCCAAGGATCACACAGCAAGTCCCCATTGGAGCAAAGTTCTCTGACATGATGCAACCGCGTCACATTCCACGCATCCACGACTGAACTCCTTTGGGATTGGGAGAGCACGAATTCCTTCTTTATCTAATCAGAAGTTACACAAGAGAGAACCTCACGATACATTAGGATTTAGGTTAGTTGTAGCGTGGAATAAAAACAAAATTAGTAGGACGCATAAAAAAAGGACAGAAATGTTATTTTATCACCTCTTTTCTACTGTTACAGTGTTCTTTCATTCCTTTGTTTATGCACAAGGACAAATTATTGAATACAGTGTAATGGTTTCATTTTAATCCTTCCACTTAAATGTAACTTTATGCCACTGCGCCCTCTCCTGGTTGAGTGAGGTATAGGCTCTTATTGACAATCACATAGACAAAGCTGAATGTTACACAGTAATAACCACAGTATATAGTTCATCAGTAAAATGGGCATGTCAAATGAACACAAACAATTTGCACTAATTGTGGATCATTATCTAACCTTTTTATCATACTCATTCACTTTGTAACACACATATATTACATACATATAATACATCATTTAGTTTTTGTCACGATTTGGTCAAATATTCTCTTTTCATGGACTTTTTGTCTGTGCAGGTTCTCAGTGGTACAGGAGGTGTCCATCATAGGCAAAGATTCTTCAGTCTTCATCTGTACTCTGTAGTTGAAGTGTAGGACGTTTCGATCTTAGTCCAAGGATCGTCATCAGCTTATAGACTTTTTTATTTTTTATTTAACCATTATTTAACCAGGAAAGTCCCATTGAGCTTTTTCAAGGGATTCCTGGCCAAGAGGCAATTGCAACACAACACAACCAAAGACCGTTACAAAAATAAAACAATAAAACTACATTTAAATACAGTTAAAAACAACAACAGGCTGATGCTTCCATCTCCAGGTCTTTCAGGATGGTGTTAAACTGAGCCAAAGGTATGAGATCAGGTAGCTTAATTGTGGTCTGTAGAGAATTCCAATCTACAGGAGCACGGTACTGAAAAGCCATTTTTCCTCTCTCTGTCCTGACACTGGGGACAGTCAGTGTGTAGACGTCCTGTGAGCGAAGAGCATAAGGTCCATCAGACCTGCGCTGAAGATACACACTCAAGTACGGAGGGAGCAGCCCTACCAGTCCTTTAAATATAAACCTGTGCCAGTGTGTCAGGCGACGAGCCGACAGAGCAGGCCATCCAACTCTGGAGTAAAGTTCACAATGATGAGTTCGTGGACAACAGTTTGTTATGAAGCGGAGGGAGGCATGAAAGACTGAGTCCAGCATACGTAGTGCCTGGGATGGGGCGTATGTGTATAAAAGATCCCCATAATCCAGCACTGGAAGAAATGTAGCAGCGACAAGTCTTTTCCTTGCAAGAAAAGAAAAACATAACTTGTTTCTAAAATAGAAACTCAACTTGAGCCGTAACCTTTTTACAAGAGAGTCAACATGAGGTCTAAAAGACAATGAGTCATCAATTAGGATGCCCAAGTATTTAAAAGTATGAACAACCTCAATCACTGAGCCCTCAGGAGTGACAATAGGAGGGATAATATGCTTCTGCTTAACTTTACTGTTACAAAATAGCATAGCCTTAGTTTTGCTTACATTCAGCGAAAGATTCAATTCAATAAAGCTATAGCAAACCGTATCAAACGCACATTGTAAATAGTTAAGTGCTTCAGTGATTGTAGTTGCAAAAGAATACACAATCATGTCATCAGCATAA
>OMNZ01095263.1:0-11185 GCA_900303255.1 Lesueurigobius sanzi
AATTTATGCACATGCCTAATTTTGTTTAAATAATTCTTGCACACTTTCTGTAAATCATATAAACTTTATTTCACTTCTCAAACATCACTGTGTTTGTCTCCTATATGATATATTTAACTGGAATTTTTTATCCAAACAACCAATGATTTATAAAGGAAAATCATGAAAATTTACAGGGGCGCCCAAACTTTTTCATACCACTGTAAAGCAACAAAATAATGTTCATAGATTTAAGAAGCAGCTCAAATTACTTTATGCTAAATGAATATTCATAAGCATACATACAGAAAGTAGCAGCTTGTTTGTATTATCAAAGTATCTGTAAATGTTTTTTGAACGTTATTATGAATCCTTGTAGCCTGGTAAACCACACCCACTTCTTTCTGTTCGAAAGACGAGCAGAAAGGCTGTTGGAAATGTACCTGGCCAATCAAAGCGTGTCACTGAGCGAGCGTGTGTTCTGTCCTGCCTTAGTCCCGCCTCTGCAGAGCTGCTCCTGCTGCAGTGTCTCCAGACTAATCTCCAGTTTAGAATAAACAGAGGAGACTAGTCTGGATGCTAGAGTCCTTGTACTGTTTAGAAATATATGTGATCTGAAATGACCCCAGGAAGAGAAGCTAAAGCAGTACATTGATGGTAATGGGGATCCAAATAAATACAGCATAAATGTAATTTTGTGAATTTTAGGATAACACAAAAGGTAGTTTAACAGCTCTGCACCTATTTTTTCTCATTTTAAAATCCCCCAAAACGGTGCTAATTAATTTTAGTTATAGTCCGAACATATTGCTAATTTTCCAGACACATTCCTCGCATCATGGTTTTCCCCAGAGATTATTCCCCAGAGTTTATTCGGACATTTCAGAGTTTTCATAAAATCCCTGTTTACAATCATTAAAACTTTGCAGCAGACATCACACACAACTCTCTTTGCACGAATGTCCGTGAACACAATGTACTACAAGGGGGTAAAATGGACTGGATAATTGTCTCCGGGCATTCCCCGTCCTTAAATCCTCCTTCTTGGCAAGGAAAAGACAAAAAATGTAGTGGGCGAAAAAGAGAAACCTTAAGGAGAACCACATTGTCACATTGATTTGGTACAAGTGTAACACAATAGGAATTCAATATTGATGTTGCCAATTTTCTAATTTTGGGCCAGTTTAATCTCTTAAGATATAAACGTTCACCTGGAAACAAATAAATCACTATATGAAAAATGTAAGGTATTTAATGAGTGCACTGATCCAATGTTTCTCCATAGATTTACATAGACAATTGTAACTCACACTTTCTCAAAATACATTTTTCTTACACTCTTGCAACAACATCTCCACGTTATTAGCACCTACAGCCATCAAACTTTCCAATCTCGGACTTAACAACATTTAGAAGGTTTATTCAGAGGGATTTTTCTATATTTTATTGATAGCCTGATTTATTGAGTTTTGAACCCTAAAAACCAAGGCAAAATTTGAATTTTTACAGATGTATTCACTAGTAACTACTTTATCATAAAAATAAACAATATTTACAAAATACCCTCTTAACAAATCTTTGTAGCTAATATATCAATTTGTTGTAAATACACGCACATCACCAGGTGCAAGGATATTACAGTGATAATGAAAAAATAAAAAAATCCTGCACACTTACTCCACTGCTCCACTTACTCCACTGCACACTTACTCCACTCCATTAATCAGACAACGTTTCGATCCAAGTGGATCTTCCTCAGGTCATACTGAGGAATATATCAACCAAATAAAACCATAATTTTAAAACCTCTATCCATTATTTAGATTTCATCACTGAAAATATACACAATTTTGGCCATTTTTACACATAAAATACCTTAATTTGACATGAAAACATAAATTGACAGAAAACGTGCATTACATTTTTTTCTCATATTCATGTCAGTAATTTACAGAAAAAGTTGTATATTGCTTTCACTCAGTTTACATTTTTGTCCCTATTCCCCTGCAGTGTCTCTCCTTAAGCTAATAATTCTGGATGACTGTCTGTTCCAGGACCAACTCCAAGCCCAAGACTTGACAAAGTTCCAGCCGCTGAAGCCCAAGCTCCTGGAGGCCGTGGACGACATGCTGGCCCACGACATCGCCGGCCTCATGGTCCTGGTGCGGCAGGAGGAGACCCAGCGGCCCAACCCGGTGGTCAAGGGCGGGGCCTTCGACGGCACGCTGGACGGCCCGTTCGGTCACGGCTACGGCGAGGGGGCGGGGGAGGGCATCGACGAGGCGGAGTGGGTGGTGTCCCGTGACAAGCCGGCCTACGACGAGATCTTCTACACCCTGTCGCCGGTGAACGGGAAGGTGACCGGAGCCAACGCCAAGAAGGAGATGGTCAAGTCGAAGCTGCCCAACACGGTGCTGGGGAAGATCTGGAAGCTGGCGGACATCGACAAAGACGGCATGCTGGACGACGAGGAGTTTGCACTGGCCAATCATCTCATTAAAGTCAAACTAGAGGGACACGAACTTCCCCCGGACCTGCCTGCGCATCTGGTGCCCCCGACCAAGAGGAAAATACAGGAGTAGAGTCCACAGCGCGATAGCATTAGCCTTATCGGTATATCAATGACTAGCTCGGTTAGCCAAACTCGAATTCACAAAAGGGATCTTGCTGGTGTCAAATGAAGTGTTGATGGACATTCATAATGATTTATTTGTGTGTAATTGTAGATCCAACCACATCGGATTGATTCTCTGTACAAAATACTGCTCAGTCTCAAACCCACGTAGGAACACTCTTCTTCTTTTCAATCAGGGTTCCCAGTCTTTACTTGAAATTACTTTCCAGGTGATTTCCAGGATAAAAGTGCAAAAATACATAAAAACATTGTGATTAGGTATTTCTCTGCCCTCACTCACCAAGCGCCCCCTCTGGACGCGATGTAACAATGGCTAGCTTTTTGGTCTGAAGAGATTTGAGTTTAGACATGTAAAGCATATGTTGGGGGGTTCGGGGGGTCCTCCCCTGGGAACATTTTGAAATAGATAATTTTTCCTGTATTCTTGAGCAGAGTGAGCTACTCTTCAACCTGGTGTGGTGGGCAAAGTATCATTACAAGTACATTTATTAAGCAAAGGGAGGACAAAATGTGCTTTTCTGGGACATTTAACTTTTTTTTTTTCATGTGTGTTGGTCGTTTTCCAGGTTTTCCAGGTACAGTGGGAACGCTGTCAATGATTGCAATGTGTCTGTAAAATGTTTGGCTGACCAGGCTAGTCTCCACTACAGTAGAACCAGATGACTTCATGTAGCACACTAGCTTCAGTGCGAGATTACCAACAAACACTATTTTTTTTTTTGTTTCTATTTCATTCTTTCATAGATACAAAGATCCCAGATGGTTCCTTTTGCCACAGCTCAGCCATGGAGTATTTCCTTGTGAGACAAACCAAGCCACTAGTTATTATAAAGAAGCCTGTAATTAGTGTTAAATAATGTACACAGTGTAGCAGCGACTAGGAAAGCTCACAGGGTGCCTTTTAGATCTAGTTAATTTGACTTTTTACCTTTAGCTTGAACTGAAAGTGATAGAGCGAAGGATGTAGAAGATTGAGAAAATAGAGGGACGTGCGGCAAACCAACACTGGAAAACGAACTACTGGATGGACAATGTGAACAGCGGAAACAAAAGCGGTGTGTTCAAAATGTTTGTACAATTATTGACTCTTAATATGAACTATTATGTACAATTATGTATCTGTTACATGTTAACTTTACAGGCAACAATTTGAAGCGATAGACGGCCGTGTGAATCGACAAATGTGATGCATCTCCGCTCGGTGTAGGAAGAAATTATTATTTTATGGCTAAAAAGGGACATTTGAACAACAAACATCTCATTAACAAGATTGTGTTAAGAATGACTGTGATCGTTGTTCTGGTGATAAGTGTATTGTATTGCACATTTATGAGTATTGGTGTTATTTTATTTTGTGTACAGTGGTTCTCAAATGATCAGATTGGGAGGTATACAAACAATGAAAGAGGGAGTGAGTGAGTTTCAGGCTACCTTTACACGAAAACCATCTGAACCAAAAGCGGAAAGTGGCGTTTCGGTCTCACTTTTAACCCCGCATTTAGACAAGATGCAAATGGCAACGCAAAAGATTTCTACTCTGGAGGGTGGTTTCGCTTTGTTTTCAAGCCCCAAAAAGACTATTCCCATCTAAGTGATGTGGGCATCCGATAAAATATTTTTGCGCTTTTCACCCCCGAGTGGTATAGTGTAAAGTGCCCCTTAAATTGTAATTGTGGTCCAAACTCCTTCCTAACTTTCCTAATGCATTATTAACAATCCCAATTCTTCGCTGTGAGTTTATAAGCACGTCGGTCTCACAATGTCTAGAGCAGTGTTTCCCAACCAGGGGTACGGGGATTATGGTTAAGGAAAAGACATTTTAAAACATTAAATTGGAGTTTTTGTCATTCACTTTCTAATAAAACCATCAAAGCAGGGGGTACTCAAATGAAAGGCCCAAGGGGTACGCGAGACAACAAAGGTTGGGAACCACTGGTCTAGAGAGCAAAGTGGGGCTTTACTGTCACAGTAATGCTAACAACTACTAGACAGCTTCAGCACGATTGATGAAAATGCTTTGTTACAAGTACAGCACAGTGGTTTTCCTCACTAGTGTCTGCTTTTACAAAGTGTAGAGTTCGGGAAAACACTGTTACCATGGAACTGTTTGTGGCTACTAGCAAACGACTAACATTAGGTAGAAACTTTATAAAAAGTGGAGAAGAGAGCTGGGGAACAGCTCCGTTAGCTGCTGAATCACTGCTGGTAAATACATCTAAGACAATGTAGTGTGAAAATACTTTGCTGTGGGCGGCTCCTCTCCTAAGACCGGACTTGTAACTTTACTCGGAGCGGGGACGTCTCCAGCTCGCCTCCATGATTATGTCGACTAAAGGCAGACAAATAGGAGATTTAAACCAGTTAGAACCTCATCCAAATCCTTCCTTGGATCATTAGGAGCATGTGTTGTATTGCTAAAGATTCTTCAGTCTTCATCTGAACTCTGTAGTTGGAGTGTAGGACGTTTCGCTCTTTATCCAAAAAGCTTTGTTGGCAAATGAGGGACTTGGCACGATCGTTGGTCTCTTAAGGCGAAACCAGTAGGAGGAGTTCAATAACGTTATGCCGTGTACATTTAAGGAAGCATAAACAAATACAGGGCCAGTCTCTGCCTCTCTGGGACAACGTTTGGCTCAATCTCCTCCATTGAGAATCACTATTCCATCCACTGTATGGTATTACTTGTCACATATGGTATATTCATGTGTTTGATTGGGCCACACTACAACACAAGTTTTGCCTTTTGAGTTAAATGTATAAATATGTATACATGTAATAAACGTATCCATAAGCCAGTACATAGTATATGTCCATATGTATATTTCACATTAGGCTTTTGGGCTGGATTCTTATGGACTGGACATCGAGGTGGTATCAAAGACCTCAGATTTAGTTGAAATTTCAGAGCTTTCCACCAACTGCTTGTGTATTAGCATCTCGTACAGATGGATGCACTTAACAAGGATACTACTTCAACTCACCAACATGCTTCCCAGTGGGCCACACACAAAGACTCACTGCAAACTGGTAAACAAAAGCATTTTGGCAATTTCAAAGTCGGTAAGGCTTTGCTCTTTCTGCTCTGTCTACGTACCCAACTGTAATAAAAGTTCATTTACTCTGCTGGGATTGCTCGACTGTTTTGTTTATGTGTTTCTATGTATCTTCACACAAACAGATTGTTCCAAAATGTGAGAGAACATAGCAGAGATACATCAGCAGCCAGGACATTACTGCTCAGCCCAATCAATTACAATGGATAAACAAAGTCCCCCAGGCTGTAAACTGATCATATGTTGAGGTCATGAGAAAGGTATTACAGCACAGTATATTTTATTTTACATTTGCTGTATGCTACCACTTTGTGTACAGTTGAAGCTAGTCCCCAAGCTGTTCTCAATACTTCATGATCATGAGTGAATGATTGTGTCTGTGTATGTAATGGTGTCAGGGCTGCAAGGGGGCGGGAAATTCCAATGGGAATTTGGGGTCGGGAATATTGGGATTTAAAAAAATGTAACATAATGTAAATTGACTGAGAATTTGGAATAACAAAATCTTTGATCATACACATTATTGATTGTAAGCACACACAATATACAGTTGTGACCAAAAGTTTACATACCCTGGCAGAATGTCACTGTATGTAAACTTATGCATTTCATAGAATATACATGATATTTTATTTATGTTTAGTGGTTGCATGAAGCCATTTATTGTAAAAAAAAAAAAAAAAAAAACTAGAAACTAGCCAAATTACCCTGATCAAAAGTTTACATATTGTGCATCTTGAAACAAACATCATTTCACATCAAATTTTTGTCAGAGTCCTGTATTTCAGCTGAAGTGAGTTTTCCTTTGCTCCTGAACAATTTTCCAGGCAGTTTACACCAGGACATTTGAGTAGTTTCTGTTTCATTATGATTTCAAAAGAGTAAACTCAGTTCTTTGACAATAAATGGCTTCACACAACCATTAACCATGAGTGGAAAAAAAGATTTTTGTGTTATCCTTCATATTAAAAGGTTATGTAAACCTTTGGCCACAACTAAAAACACAATGAAAGTGATTAATTTGGGAATTGTAAACTTCAAATGTATTAATTCCCATGGAAATTTTCCAACTTTGAAAATTCCAGGAATTTTGCAACCCTAGTGTCAGTAATGTGAATATTTATAATCAACCACTATTGTACTGTAAGGATGGTTGTGGCTCAGAGGCATATAACCACAAGCCTGGACATTGTTGGTTCAATCCCAGCTCTGACCATCCATCCATCTTCTTCCGCTGATCCGTTGCCGGGTCTCGAGGGCAGCAGTCTAAGCAGCCCGAATTCCACTGCACTTATGGCTCCTCCTGCAGGTGGTAGGTCCACAGGAGGACGGCCCCACGATGCTCCCTCACATCTGGGCGACGTAACAGCCTTGCTCTCTCATCATAAGGAGCTTCTGAACTGCTCTTGGTCTGACCCATCACCTAGGACCTGTTTGCCCTGGGAGACCCTACCATGGAGCATAATGACCCAGACAACAGAGCTCCTAGGTTCACTCGGGTTCGGCTCTGACCAGACTTGACATCACTTGAAAATCTTCAATCTGACAGACTGAGGTTGAAAAATGTATGGATTGGTATAGATTGTTGCGTCCTCAAAAAAGATACATGTCTTGAATAAACTGTAATACTGCAGAAAAAAGACACTCGATATTGTAAATTTGTATATCTTCCAAACAACAATTTCTTATAGACTTTTCTTATTTTTTAGACTTTTCTTATAATCTTGTAGACGATATATTGCCCTGCTCTATTTGCAATTATGAACTTCTTGTCTGAATGATAGCGATGCCATTACATGTGATTATGAATGTGTATTACAAAATGCAAAAAGTAGCCTAGAGTTTATCACAGACTGACTTTGTTTCTCTGAATTGCAACAATATGACACATGTTTAAAGTCAAGTCCTTGGACGTTCAGCCAGAACATATCCAACATTGCTGCGTTATCTAGAGGCTTCCACATGCACATCACTCCCCAGGTCTTTGCACGTGCGAGTGTGTGGGACAGGAAGTGTGGCCTCATCCCCTCGGACCATCGCTGAAGAACTCGCTAAAACACCGGGGAGAAGCTCTCACAGGAAGTGGCCCTCGCGTCTGCTGCTTCCTCTGTGCCCCACCTTGACCCCTGCTCCCTCAGTCATGCGCACATCACTGTGGGGGGCTATTTTATCATAATATTTTGGATTTTGTGTAAACATGTCAGTTTTATGCTTTTGTATTATAGTTGTGCGTCTTGGCCTGGGTGTGGAAGGGGTTACGTGCGATATTCATGCACACTGCCGTCCTCAGAGCAGTGGATTTGAGTCTTGAATTCACTAAAAGTCACTTCACACACACAGTTTTGGAGCATGTGTGTGTGCTTCTCTAGTGCATTAAAGGAACTTTACCTGATTTCTTCCTAGTAGTGGAATGAAATTGATTTTGTCCTTAACTCAGACATTTGTGGAAATAATACTGTGCATCTAAATATAAAGCATTTTTGTCCATTTTATGAGTTTCCAGTCTACTTTCCCAACATTTCTTTGATTAGTTGCTTATAAACTCATCTTTATGGCGAAAAGGGATTTTTAGAAATGTGTGAGAAAAGATATGAATGTGTTTGGACCACAACTATCAACTTCATTTACTCTCTCCTCCTTTCATTATTTGTATTAGAAAGAAAAAACAGGTATAGTGCCTTCAATTAGTACTTTCCAATATGTAAAAAATTAAATCAGGACTAGAGCTGTGACTAATGATTATTTTGGCAATCAATTAATCGGCCGATTATTTTTACCACTAATTGATTAATCATTTGACAGAGAAAAGCGTGTGATTTTGTATTTTTGACAAATGTTTAACCTCATGAAGCTAAAGAAACACTGGCTGGGGGAATATTGATATATAATAGATAGAGATAATGTTTGTAGAATGCTCTTAGTAGTTGTACATATCATACATACTGTACATATTTACATATGTACAGTATGATTCCCTTTGAAGGCATTGAACTATGAATGAACACATATGGAATTATGCAGGAAATAACTCAAAATATCTTTTATATTCTAGATTCTTCTTTGCTCTTATAGGACTTTTTTTTCTCTTTTTTTCTTTTGGCATTTTCTCAATGAGCTTCATTAGGTTTTGAACAGTCTGTGAACTGAAAACCATTCCTGGTGACTACGTTGTGAAGCTCATTGGGAACATGCCAAAAGTGTGAAAAGCAGTAATCAAAGCAAAAGGTGCGATTTCCATTCCATCTTTTTGGTTTAAAACATGATTACATATGTGTTCATGGATAAATTGAATGCCTTCAGTGAGAATCTACAATGTAAGAATAAAGAAAAGTGTATGTGAACATTCATCAGTTGAGTGGCTGGGCTAAAACTACTGAAGCCTGCACTACATAAATAACTTTCACATCATGATAAATATTACATTTAGACATGTTTAAATCAGACAATCCATTCTAGAGAACGATGAATCAATTACGAAAATAGTTCACGATTACTTTAGTAATTGATTTGTTGTTGATTAGTTGTTTCAGCCCTACAGTAGTTAGAATGTTCCCAATTTCTGTCATCAGCAATCATCAAATCACCCAAACAGCTTCTGTAATGATTCTATCTTAAGACACAAACAAAACATTTTTAGCAAACAGGTCAGTTTTCAAGACTTCAGCTCGACCCAGAAATGCACAAACTTTAATAAAAATGCCGCTTCAAAACAGGACAACTATTTTAAGTGGACTATTTCAGTCTTTCCAGGAAGTTGCAGAAAGTTTGGGCAAAATGATGACAAACAAACGCAACAAAAACAAATCATGACAGGCAGACATAGAAGCAAGAGACAAGCAGTTAAAATACAGTTTTGTTAATCGACGTAAGACATGATTCAATGTCCTTGAAATAAAGTGCTCACTTCCTCCGGCTCCGTACTGGGCGTTTGTCAGCTACAGCCAGTTGTCCTTGTCACTGCACTAAATGGATGTGATAGATGGGTGTGCTTTGCCCAGTATAGAGACGCACAAGGAAGCTATACATCACAATATGATACACTTACACCCAGAGCACCATGGGAAATGATATTCAAGAACAGGGTGGATGTTTTACGCAAACACACTCACATTTTACAGTTTTAAAGTTGCAAAATGTCAAAGCTTATGAAGCTAGACCAGTGGTTACACCGAGGACACTCCAAACTGGGTATAGTGGGGTAGAAGTAGTGGTCTGTGTATTGGTTGGAGTAGGGGAGACAGGTGTTGGTTGTCACACTCAACTCGCAACTCCCTGGAGACCTCCTGGAGACTAGCAGGCTCCGCAGAGGCGTCTCGGAGACTCAAATCTGCCCCAGGTTTTGAACTAGTCTCAATGGGAGGTGAGATAGGCCCTTATTCAAAATAAAGTTATTAGTCTCGGAGTCTCTGGGAAGTCTCCAAGTCTCCGGGAAGTCCCTGCCGGTGAGATAGGCCCTTTAATGATCACTTGTGACATTTTTTTTTGCAGAAAAATGTTTAGCACTGGACTGAGAGGATCTGAATTGTTTTCATATCAAAAAGTAGGTTTACTGATGTTTAATAAAAATGGTCTAGTTTACTTAATTAATAACTGTCAAGTGTAAAAATCAAATGTAGTATTTGGGGGAACCCTGAGTTACCTTTAGAATATATTTTTCTCAGTTAAGATGAAATATGTGGCAGTTAGCGGAGTTACAGTGCCTCTCGAAAGTACTAATACACCTTGAACTTTTGCACATTTTGTTATGTTTATAACCATAAACATAAATATTTTATTTTGAATTTTTTTACTGAACATTCACACACAAGTAACAGACAACTGTGAAGTGAAAGCAAAATGATACATGATTTTGTTATTATTTTAAAAATAGAAAAGTGGGGCGTGCACAAGTATTCATACAGTTTTTTGCTGAGTGCATTAAATTGCCTTTAAAACATTCCTAATGACTGCTGAATGTTCACACCTTGCCCTAATGATTAAATAGAGGCCACCTGTGTGTGATCTACTGTATAATTACAGCTGTTCTGTGAGGGCCTCAGAGCTATGGTCAGAGGGTATTGGTCACTAAACAACATCATGAAGGCCAAAGAGCACACCAGAGAGGTCAGGGATAAAGTTGTGGAGAAGTTTAAAGCAGCGTTAAGTTATACCAAGATTTCCCAAGATTTGAACATCTCACGGAGCACTGTTCAATCCATCATCTGGAAATGGAAAGGGTATGGCACCACTGCGAACTTACCAAGACACGGCCGTCCACCTAAACTAACAGATCGAACAAGGAGAGCACTGGTCAGAAAGGCAACCAAGTGCCCCAAGATGACTCTGGAGGAGCTGAAGTACTGCCGCTGAGCTGGGGGAATCTGTACATGGGACAACTATCAGTCCTACTCTACACAAATATGGCCTTTATGGATGAGTGGCAAGAAGAAAGCCATTATTGAAAGGAGGCCATAAGAAATCCTGTTTGAAGTTTGCCAGAAGTCATATGGGGGACACAGCTACCATGTGGAGTGTGGTT
>OMNZ01095269.1:3656-31431 GCA_900303255.1 Lesueurigobius sanzi
CCCCCCCCCCCCCCCCCCCCCCCCCCCAGGTTACAACCACTGTTGTAAACCAAGTATCTTTAAAGTACTGGTAAATAGGGATGCCACTATTCTAAATTTTTGAGTCACGATTATTGTCAGGAAAAACGATTATCTGAATTTAGGAAGAAAATATATAGAATTTCTCAAAATCTTACAAAAATTACTGCCTTCAAACTTCAGATTTAGGTCACGTTTAGTCCAGGTTTAGACCAGATTTAGGTCAGGTTTAGACCAGGTTTAGGTCACGTTTAGAACAGGTTTAGACCAGGTTTAGGTCACGTTTAGAACAGGTTTAGACCGGGTTTAGGCCAGGTGTAGGCCTATTGACCTTTCAGCCTATGTAAAATTCAGTGTGATTTAACAAACATTTTGTCTTTGCACACTTACTTAACCTGCCGCTGACTTAATTTTGGTGAACATTTCTTCAGCCTTTATCATTTTGAGCTTCCGTTCGGCTCATGAGATACGATTAACCTTGAGTCCTAAAATTGTAGCGATTAACCTGTTGTGAGCTTTTATAATCACGGTAATCATAAAACCGGTCAATCTTGACATCCCAACTGGTAAATCATTTCATCTTCACGATTACCGTGTCTGCATGGGTTTCCTCCAGTCAGGGTGCTCTGGTATTTCCCATCAACCCAAAACATGCACATGAGGTTAAACCCTCCAGCAGGTGATTCTGACCATGAGCCTGGCTCCACATCTGGAGATGGGCCCCGGGTGCTGCTCTGCGGTCTCCCACTGCTCCTGACGGGTTGGATGGAATGAAAATAAAGTTCACCTTACCTTAATTACCTTAATAATACTAACATATCCATTTTTGTGAAAGTTTGAAGGCTGTACTTTTTGTAAGATTTTGAGAAAAAAAAATCCTAAATTCTGTGAATAATTGTAAAATTGCAATATTTTTTCCCACAATAATAGTGTCTCAAAAATGTTGAATCGAGACAGCCCTAATCCCTATTCAGTATTCACAGCCAGCCTGAACATGTCTAAATGCCGTTATTATGTTGAAATCATCCTATTTTATTATTTTATCTTCTCATCTTTGCACTTAATTTACATCAGTTTTTAGTCTTCAGGTTCACAGTAACTTCACTTTCAGTCACTGTCCCACTTTTTTTGCATTTGATTTTCCTACAATTATCTTTTTTATGTAAATACACAAGACCAAAAACTGTATAAAAAAAAAAAACACCATTCTGAATAAATTCCAGACACACTTTCTCGCTGTAAACACGGTGCTCTCCCTTGTACGTCTGGCTGGGATGTGTCAGGTTGTTTTGACCACCCAGGCGACAGAATGTTAGTGGGAGACTCAGTGGCACATTTTAAAGCGTTTAAAAATGGTGCACACCCACCTTCTGTGCTTCTAACTTTCCTCCGAGCAGTGGGCAGAGAGCGTTGGAGAGATGACTGCTCGTGTTGTGTTGTTTCTGCTCTCCCCTCGTTGGAAAGAGTGAGTGCGCGAGAGGGAAGCGGCCGAGGACAGGCAGGTGGAACAGTTTTTTTGTCCTCGGTTAAAAGTTCCACACGTCTCACTGACTCGGCAGGTTTCTGTGGCCAATGTGTAGTTTCGTATGTGTGCGAGCGTTTCCTGTGAGGAGCGACTGTGGTGAGCCGGTGACCTGACTGTAGACAATTGAGCTGAGTGAAGTTTGATGTCTTGTGGGGAGAGGAGTGTACAATGAAGCATGCGTGAAGTGCCTTTGTAACTTATGGGGAGACAGACACTGCTGCGATATTCAGATCAGATTTTGGGCCAGTTTGCTCTGTTAACTTATAAAATTTCACCTGGAAACAAATAAATGACCTAATTTTCACAGTAAGGAGTGTAATTATTGCACTGATTCAAAGTTTTTCAATGGAACTACATGGGAAATTGTAAATTCAATTGACCATTTTCTTAAAATTCAAAATGCAAATACAGATAAGTGCCATTGACAAAAATAATCATAAGCTTGTTATTTTCTCTTTGTGGAGCTGTGATGTTAATGACCAGATCAGTTTTAGTGAATCAGAAATATGAAGTCACTTGTTATTGATGAACTTTATTCAACGCTGCTGCTCGCGTCCTGATTAGATCCAGGAAATATGACCACATTAGTCCAGTGCTCAGGTCTCTGCACTGGCTTCCTGTCGCTCAGAGAATAGACTTTAAAGCAGCCCTGCTTGTCTACAAGTCTCTCTATGGTTTAGCCCCAAAATATATAGCTGATATGCTGGAGCCTTATGAACCACCCTGAGCCCTGAGGACCTCAGGAAGGGGACTCCTGTTGGTTCCTAGAGTCAGGACTAAACATGGTGAGGCTGCATTTACGGTTTATGCAGCAAAAAATTGGAACAGTCTCCCAGAGGAACTGAGACAGGCTTCAACCCTGAATATGTTCAAGTCCGGTCTGAAAACAACATTGTTTACTGTTGCATATGGCAATTGAAAGTATTTTAACTGATTTTAAATCTGTTCAATTCTGTTTTATTAATAGCCTTCTTATTCCTTTGATCTTTTTCATGTTTTATTGAATGGTGTTTCTTATTATGCTGAGTGCTTTTATTGTTGTGAGGCACATTGAGTTGTCTTTGATATGAAATGTACCATACAAATAAAGTTATAATTATTATTATTATTCAACTTTACTTTTCTTAGTGTCAATTTAAGAGCACAGTGATAAAAATCTGAAACTATGTAGCAACAAATTCAAATCGGAGATATATTTTTTCCAATGAACTCTTCACCTTATCTCTCACATTGTGGCAACTACATGAATGAATGATTACTTTTATTTTGAGCCATAACGAACAAAGAACAAAAAAAGGAAAAAAGAAACAATACATGACAGTACGCAAAACATACTGTATTTGTACGAATAAACAAAAATCCAAGAGAAATTGACATTTTTACATATTTGTTCACCAATGACTAGTTAATTCAAAAACTATATCCAAAATCCCCTCTGAACAACTGAACAAATCTTTATAACTAATATATCAACAAAATAAAACCTGGCTTTATCCATTATTTAGATTTTGTCCCTGAAAATATAGAAATATAGTAAGAAGTGCTATGAGATGTTGATAACTCAAAAAGCTTGATAGATAGATAGTTCTTTTATTGATCTCACAATGGAGACATTTACTTGTTACAATAACTCTTAAGATAGGATCAGACATGGGGGGTGCAAAAAGTCAGGAAATATGCCATCAAGAAGAAAGTAAGTTTGCAAACAGGTAATAATAAAACTAAATAAAATAAATGTCTCTTAACATGTGGGAAAACTCCATATTTTACATTATTGAAGTCTTATTTGGGTCGTGGCTTGTCATTCTAGGGCGATGGTGGGTCCTGACGCTGTTCCAGTTGAGAACCATTCGATGTATTACCCACCTTTAAATGAAACTGACCTTTGTCGCTGTTGTGTGCATTGCAGGTTTCGCCTTCCCAGACTGGGCCTACAAGCCCGAGTCCAGCCCGGGGTCCAGGCAGATCCAGCTGTGGCACTTCATCCTGGAGCTGCTGCGGAAAGAGGAGTACCACGACGTCATCGCGTGGCAGGGCGACTACGGGGAGTTCGTCATCAAAGACCCGGACGAGGTGGCCCGGCTGTGGGGGGCCCGCAAGTGCAAACCCCAGATGAACTACGACAAGCTGAGCAGAGCGCTCAGGTGAGTCGCAACGCTGTTTACCCGCCGTTCACCTGTCATTACTTATTCAGGAGGTCACACCCAAACAAGGGGTCAAATTCTTTTTACAAAAACTAGTTTCTGCGAGCGAGAGAAACAAATGCTCCTTGAGAAGTTTTAGCATACAAAGTTGTGCTCATAAGTTTACCCTGGCAGAAGGTTTGATTGTTTTTTTTGCCATTTTTCAGAGAATATGAATGATAACACAAACAAAACCTTTTTCCACTCATCGTTAGTGGTTGTGTGAAGCCATTTATTGACAAAAAAGCTGTTTACTCTTTTCAAATCGTAATGACTAGATCAAACTGTTTACGTTTTGTGCATGTTGAAACAGTGGTTCAGAGTCGTATATTTCAGCTGAAGTTATTTGTGGGATTCTCTTTGGACCTGAACAATTTTCATGGCAGTTGTTGCTGATCATACACACTTTTGATTGGCATAACGTGAGTAGTTTCTTTTTCATAATTTGACAATAAATGGCTTGACACAGACACTAACCATGAGTGAAAAAAAAGGTTTTTGTGTTATCATTGATATTCTCTAAAACAGGGGTCACCAATGCGGTGCCCAGAGCAAACCAGGTGCCCTTTTCTAAGCTGTAAATGTAATTGTTGTGGGCAGAACTCTAGGTTATAAAGGACCTGACAGAAGGGTGTGTCCTCAAGCCTGACGAAGGTCTACCTGACCGAAACGTTGCAGCAATAAATATATATCAGAGTGAGACAGTGTGCGGGAGCTGCTTACCCGGTCTTCTACGCACCTGTCGTCCACCAGGTGTGCCGAGTCTCTCCTCCTTAAGCTGTAAAAGACTTAATTTTCTTGCATCTGATTCTTAATAATACAGTTATTTCTGTTTGTGTGACTCAGTAGGAGTTTAAAATCAAGATATTTTGATAATATGGTCAATTTCCTATAAGTAAAAAGTGTCTGTTTAAGTCTTTGGGATTTGTTTTTAACTGGTAGTCCTCGAACAACTTAATGCTCTTGAAGGAGCCCTCGGCTGAAAAAAGGTTGGTGGCCCCTGTTATGGTAAAACCTGATACACTATAATTAATATATTAGCAATACTCACAGAGGCTGCTCTAAAAAAATGTTCAGAAAAATCTAAAACTTTTGCCATGGTATGTAAACTTATGAGCACAACTGTAGCTAGTTAATTTTGTCCTGAGACAGCTGATGACTTTGGAGTAAGATCGAAACGTCCTACATTTCAACTACAGAGTACAGATGAAGACTGAAGAATTTTTGCCTACGTTTGTCCTGAGAAGTTTTAATAAATTGGTAATGGGATTGGAAATGGCTCGATAAGGAAGAACAACAACAGTGAAAATGCATTTCGGAGCCCCTTATCTTTATTTATTGAAAAGTACTAGAACTAGTCCCTGTTTATTATTTTCTCTCATATGATTCTTAGGAATGTATAATTTTGCACAAGGCCACGGCAAAGAATGAAACAGCCCTTACTATATGTGTAATTACATCATTGTATGTGGCCTGGCTGGGAACATGCTGAAGAATCAAAATAATGAGCTCTCATAAATATTTTAAGTTGGTAAATACAGAAACAACAATGTCCTTTTCTATTTAAGTGCAATGTGCTTAACGATAAGAGGAAAAAAACAACAAGGCAATACATTCAATAACTATATATATAATTAATCAAATTCCTATTTGGGTCGCAGCTTGTCTACCTCGGGTGATGGTGAGTCCCAATGTCTAGCGGTAATCGTCATCACATTCGCAACCAATTTACCTTTTCTGATTGTTAATTAAAACTTGTGAGACTATTGGGGTTATTCAGACAGTTTACTTAGTTTACTCAGCATCCATAACCTATTATAATTGTTGTTGAAAGTGGACACTATCAAGAAGCCAACGCGTCCTACAGGTGCCTTTTAATAATCCGGCCTCATTATTATTGATGCGTTTCTTGAAAGCCCTGTTGTGGTAAAAGCCCCGACGACAGCTCCGGTGTCAAATCAGGTTGAGCTATTTGCGTTTACATTTTGTTGACCTGTCCTTTTTTTAAACCCAGTCGACTGATCACTTTACATAAAGCGGGAGAGCCGACAGTGACCCGGGGCAGATCAGGACAGCAGATTACCATTTACAGAAAAGAGGAGTTTATGTACAGTATAGTATAAGAACCTGGGGATAATCAGCCTCTCAGTCCCACCACAGGGCTCTAGCGATACGCACTTACCCCGGCCTAAGCTCCAGGGATGGATCTGCTATGAATAGATCGCAAATTCGTCCATTATTTCTTCAATTAAAACTCTTGTGTAGAATTACGTGTATGCCTTAATCTTCCCAGTGTAAATGACATAACCCTGTGACTCTAAATGAAAGTGAAATCGGATGTGCGCTGTGGCTGGCTGTAATCGTGGACTCTTTAGGTGTAAATCGTGAGAAAGGACTCGGCCTCCGTGATTCCGAGGCTTTAACAGCGCTGGGAAAAGTTTGCACGACTGATTTGCGCCAGGCTTAGGAGTCATTGTGTAATAGTACAGATCAGACTGGATTAGCAGCACTGTCTTATAACCACAAAATGATGTGTTCTTATGCAAATGCCGCTGGCTAAGGGTCCTACACATACTGTGCGTGTGTGTATGAATAGATTGAAGATATCATGAAGGTAATTATTCTCGAAATGTGCCATGTTTAGTCGGGCTCCGCAGCAGGCAAAGAGAAAAATTACAATATTTGATATTTATTTGTTTGTTAGATTCTGTACACATCCCATGACCAAAGCAAGGTTAAACCGAACTTATATATTTCAGGCTGTGATTTATTGTTCTTGCTATACAGGGTGTCCATAAAGTCTATTTGCAATTTTAAAAATGTAATACAAAAGCAGTTGATGAGATTCTTAACCAGATTGGTTCTATTGTAATCAGTGTTTATCAAAGTTTGTAATCACATTGAAATTGTGAATTTAAAAGTGTAGGAGTACAATCCTGTACAATCGAATAATTGGTCCATTTTTCATCCACGAAGCATCATTTACTGCAAATGTTTACCTTGACCTTTTGACTGAATATGTGGCACCAACTGAATGACCTTCAATCAACCCTCATTTTCCAGCAAGATGGTCCTCAATCAAACATTTCCAGACCGGTGGATTGGAAGGGATCCACCACATTCACCAGATGTCACTCCCTTGGAGTTCTTTCTATGGGGTTATGCTAAAGATATTGTGTATGGAACAAAGATACAGAACATTACTGACTTGAAGCGAAAGATTTCTGATGCCATTGCCACCATCGATGAGGCTCTGCTACAGCGAACATCGAGTACCGTCTTGATGTGCTTTGTGCAAACTAATGGTGTTCATATAGAGGTGTATTAAAGTAATGGTGCCCATATAGAGGTGTATTAAAGTAATGGTGCCCATATAGAGGTGTATTAAAGTAATGGTGCCCATATAGAGGTGTATTAAAGTAATGGTGCCCATATAGAGGTGTGTTAAAGTAATGGTGCCCATATAGAGGTGTATTAAACTAATGGTGCCCATATAGAGGTGTATTAAATGAGGTAAAAACAAATCTGGTAAAGATATCTTATCAACTGCTTTTGTAATACATTGTATTGTAAAGAGGCTTTATGGACACCCTGTGTATTAGTTTTGCCAGATATTACATTATCTAATATTGCAATAACAATTGACTATTATGGGAGGTTTTTTTTTTCAATTATCTTCTGTTCTGTATCTAATGTTTATGCCATCTGTGAATGTCACACATTAAAGCTACACTACCCATTTTCTCCTTGTTTGAAAGCCACAAAACAAGGAAGCAGGAAGTTCAGCATAAACTGTTGCAGCAATTCATTTCTAGCTCTCACAATACCTTCCAATTGTTCACGCAAATTGATTATATGCGTTTAGAAATGGAATCAAAGTGAGCTAATGGAGAGCTCTAAAACTGTGCTGTTTTTAGACTTATTTCACAGAACTACGGAGAAAATAAATTGTTAGCCGGGCTTAAAATATCTGAAAGCCTAACAAGCTTAGCGGCCGCTTTATTTAGTACAATTAAGCCAAATGTCACAAAGGCTCGGCGCAGTCTATTTCGGACATTGTAGTAACTAAATACGGCCTGGTTAACCACAGCAGGGCCAGGTCACTGTCTCTGCTCCATTAGAGACTTAGTGTAAGTGCTATTCGTAGCATCTAGGCACGACTTACCGACCGTCTGGGTTACACGGCCAAAAACCCTGGGCTAATAACAGCGGGACACATTTCCAGCATTCCCAGAAATCCAAACTCGGTCACATGCAGAGTGTGCGTTAGCTGATGTGGTGTAATCTCTGCTGGTTTAAATCTGCAGTACAAATCACCTTTCTGATCTCTCAAACTCCCAACACATACTGTAACTTCCTGAGCACAGAAAGAACACAGTGACAAGGAGGGAAGATTACACACGGCAAAAAGTCATATCTTGATAAGTTCAATTTGCTCGAATTGACCTCATTGTGAGTAATAGAAATCTGCCACTGGAACAAGTATTTTTGAACTTAAAATAAGAAAAAGTGGTAATACTAATACAGTACACATGCAAGTACAGGTAGTTACAGATTAACTAAGGTAACAAAGGTGTACTCGTACAACTTAATAACTAATGTGCAAGTACATCATACAAGTAATCGTGGGTTGTAATCTTAAGTGAGAAGCCATTACCTGTAACTATAAGAAACCAGAGGGAACCGAGAGTAAAGAAAGAGTACTGAGGTGGAAGAGGGTAGTGATGTGCCATTCATGAGCAAATTCTTCAAAACTCGAGATGTCTCCATTAACACATTCACTAACTTATCCACTTAACGATTTCTAAACTGCACATTATAGAAGTGATTTATGGGAGTTAGCCACAATGAGCTAATTGTTACAATTGTCCCTCGTCCTCCTTTCTGCCTGACGACCTGCGCCTGCTAGCAATAGCATGAACAGTGAGCGATTCACTGCGGCTGTGACTCAGTCCCTCCCATTCCCTTCGAGTTGGTCAGCTCTGAACGAATCATTCGTCTCATTCAGTATCAGGAAAAGGGAAATTACTCAATACGTAATGTGCAATTACAGCATAACTAATGTGTGACTACATGTGAACGCGGGCTGTAATCTGAAGTGAGAAGCTATTACCTCCAACTACAAGAAACCGGAGGGAACAGAGAAGAATAAAGAGTGAACAAGGGAGAACGACCCAATACGTAATGTGCAAATACATCGTAACTAATGTGTAGCTACACGTGAACGCGGGCTGTAATCTGAAGTGAAAGGCTATTACCTGTAAGAACCCAGAGGGAACAGAGAAGAATAAAGAGTGAACAAGGGAGAACGACCCAATACGTAATGTGCAAATACATCGTAACTAATGTGTAGCTACACGTGAACGCGGGCTGTAATCTGAAGTGAAAGGCTATTATCTGTATTCTGTAACTACAAGAAACCAGAGGGAACAGAGAAGAATAAAGAGTAAACAAGGGAGTACGACCCAATACGTAATGCAAATGTACATCGTATCTAAAGTGTAACTACACATGTACTTACATCTGTAATTATTTTCTTGCTACCTGCACATGGAACTTGCGGGCTGTAATCTAAAGTGTTACCAAAGAAGCATATAATTTCAAGTAAATTTAAATGTATTTTCTAATTTTAAGTGCAAAAATACTTGTTCCTTTGGCAGATAATTTTACTTATCAACTCAAAACAAGATCAAATATACTGATTTCAATAAAATAACACTTTAGATTCCTTTTTGCAATGCAGAGAGTGTGAACTGGGTGTCTTTTTTTTCATCAAAGTTGTAAAAATCTTAGAGATAGACTTGCTAACTTTTCATTCACATGTTTTCCATATGGACCATACTGTTGGAGTCCAGACCCTCATGCCCTTCACATGTTGAAAACCTGGAGACTGCTAATAATGGAGACCAAAGGCAGCATGAGGCAGACACACACAATACACACACTCAAAATGCCCTGGTGTCCGCTCTTTCACTCGCTCTTGTTGAACAGTACTTTTTTTTTTACTTATTCTTTCCTGTCTGCCTGGCACATGCTGGAAATCCCCTCCGTTTGGGGCGGCCCACATTGTGCCGGTGTGTGTTGGCCTTCCGTCGAGGGGTCCGTGCGTCATCGTGGACTCCCGCTCCCACGGACGCTGTGAAATTCCCTGTCCCGCGGAGAGGATTACACTCCAACTGGGCACGCGTGTGTCTGTACACGGGAAGGACAACACGCCGGACCGTGTGGAGGTTATAAATAAGACAAAACCCGATCATGTTGTATGGGCTAATGGTCCGCCGTTATCCAGTTTTCACAGAAGTCGCACAAAGTGATATCTTGATGAGTTAGAAATACTATCATTCAGAGCTTTTGGAGCTTATTTTGAGTACTTTTGGCTCACCAACGTCGAAAACTCTGCCCATGGAAAGTAATTTTGCACTTAAAATACAAAAAGCATATACAGTAACTCCAAGTAAATTCATATTTATTGGGCGGCATTTATTGTGTGGAGTTTGCATGTTCTCCTCGTGTCTGCGTAGGTTTCCTCCAGCCGCTGCGGTTTCCCCTACCACTAAAAACATGTACAATAGATCAGAATGAATGACTGTGAGAGAGTCAATGATTGGTGGTGGTCAGAGCGGCCGATGGAGCATAATGGCAGCCTTGCTTCCGTCACCAGTGAGTATGACGTGAAAGAATAATGTCTACTGTGTGGCGCTTGAGAAACTTGGTAAACAGGCTTGAAAAGCACAATACAAGTGTAAGCCATTATTATAATTATAATTATTTTCAAATTTTACGTGCAAAGTGATATTTTTTTCTCAATTTAAGTGAAAAAATACTTGTTCCACTGGCAGATATTTTTACGTACCACCTCAAATCAAGAGTAAGTTTATATACCCTTTTAATCTTTTAGCCATTTTTCATAGAATATGAATAATAACACAAAAATCTTTTTTTCCACTCATGGTTAGTGGTTGTGTGAAGCCATTTATTGCCAAAGAACTGAGTTTACTCTTTTGAAATCATAATGAAACAGAAACTACTCAAATGTGCCTGATCTAACGTTTACATGACCTTCAGCAACTGCCAGGAAAATTGTTCAGGAGCAAAGAAAAACTCACTTCAGCTGAAATACAGGACTCTCTGACAAAATAGGTCTCAAGTTACACAATATGTAAACTTTTGATCAGGGACATTTGGCTAGTTTCTAGTTGAAAAGCATAAAACAAACAGGTTTTTTGACAATAAATAGCTTCATGCAACCACTAACCAGTGTGAGTGAAATAAAGTTTTTTGTGTTATCATTCATATTCTATGAAATGCATAAGTTTACATACGCTGAAATTCTGCCAGGGTATGTAAACTTATGAGCACAACTGTACTTCCTAAGAAAAACTGTACTTTCCTAAGAAAAATTAC
Source organism: Lesueurigobius sanzi (assembly GCA_900303255.1). NCBI lineage: Eukaryota > Metazoa > Chordata > Actinopteri > Gobiiformes > Gobiidae > Lesueurigobius > Lesueurigobius sanzi. The sequence continues at coordinate 14,787 of OMNZ01095269.1, forward strand.
TTTTTGCAGTGTACAATTGTGCCAGTAAGGAGTCACATTTTATTTTAGTCAAAAACAGATCTCTTTGTTAGATATTTCAGATATTTATCACAGTACTCTACAGGTGACACCAAAAAACTAAAGTTGAATCAATTTGATCAATAAAAGGTAACTTAATATTTCTGATGCACTCAAATAGATCATTAAAAACACTGCTCCACAAAGAGGAAATCATAAAAGCATACGTTGATTTGTGTCAATGGCACTTATCTGTTTTTGTAAATGAACTCTTCAATTGCACAAAAAAATGATTTTTATATCAATCTAAAAGGTCAAACTAATTAAACAAACAGCTGCTTTTACTCTTCTGTTCAAAGTAGAGGACGCCTGTTGCCAATCAGCTCCGATCGTGGCTCCGACTTAATGGGGGCAATCATTCTAAGAGGTCCCAGCTCCTGGCGATGTGTGGCCCCCGTCCCATCAGCAGCACTGGCTCTAACACGGGGTTCAGAGGTCAGGGGCACCGCCACGCACAGCTGGCAAAGATTAACAACGTGGCACATGCGCACGCACACACACACACACACACACACACACACACACACACACACACACACACACACACACACACACACACACACATACATGCCCGCAAACAAACTCCCCATTGTACGCTCTCTCCTGTCCGTGCAGAGCGGCCTGGACACATGTTTGCTTGTGTTCTGTGAGCTGCGATGGGCCATTAAAGCTGCACAGAGCCACAGCGGTTCAAAAAGCATCAGCGTATCAAGATTCCCCAGTGACTGATGATCATTGGCTTCCTGTCACGTTCTCATAAATATTAGTAATGCCTTCATTGGGTATTGTAAGTTAAATAAACACTTGCACTTTCTGGCACTGATCCAAACTTTTCCACCTATATTTAAACAAAAAATTGAGTCATTACTCTGTTTATAATCTGGATTTGTGTAGGTCATGAGACATCCAGGGCCGGCCCTGCCTAATGAGCAGACTATGCAGCTGCTTAGGGCCCCGAGACCACCAGGGGGCCCCCCAATAGTGCATGAATTTGTACTACAGCTGTTGTGTGCCTCGGAAACTTCCCTCAAACATCATGTGTCTCCTCAAAATAACTAGCAGGGTTTCCGCGGGGCATTAAAAAGTATTAAAAGTCATTAAATGAATTGTGCCCCCGTGGGCGGCACGGTAGCACAGCGGTTAGCGCTTGTGCTTCACAGCTAGAAGGTCCCGGGTTCGATCCCGGGCCAGAACGGGGCCTTTCTGTGTGGAGTTTACATGTTCTCCCCGTGTCTGCGTAGGTTTCCTCTGGGTGCTCCGGTTTCCCCTACCACTAAAAACATGTACAATAGATCAGGATGAATGAGAGTGTGTTTGTGTGTACGAGTGTGGGACAACGAATGCAAATTAGCCCAAGGCTACAATCCGGAGTGGTGTGTTTACATGCATGATTCTCATGTGTGTTCATTAACAGGCACTGTCCCAACCAAATAAACAATAAATAAATAAAATAAATAAAAAGGCCTTAAATGTCATTAAAAAGCATTAAATATAATTTTAACTGGAATTAAATCAAAAGGTCTTAAAATAATGGAATTGTTCAACTAATATTAAAGCAGAAGTTCGTCAAGCAAAAAACTTCAATCATGCAGTATTTCTGGTCAAAGGTTGGTCCATTGTATCAAATTTTCTGTTAAATATAGAATTTAATATTAAATACACACTGATTTGTGGCGTTGTGGCATTAAAAATGTAGTATTTGGGCATCAAGATTAAAAAGATTAAAAAGCATTCAATTTGACTTGCTGTTACCTGTATAAACACTGACTAGTGTGCACTGTAAAAAGAAATCTAGACATAAGTTAAGTTTTATTAAAGTCAGTGTATTTGCCCTAGATTTGATCTAATTTCAAGACATTTGCTCACGGGATAAGATTTTTACTCTTAAATTTGAAAAATACATCAACAACATTCTTATTTCAGGTAAGCCAATATTGTTTTTATCTAATTTTGAGTGTGATTGGATTTTTTTTTTTTTCATTTAGGCGTAAAACTTCTCGCCACTGGCAAAACTCTTGAAATTGTTTACTCAAATCATGGGCAAGTACACACATTTTAAGGAAATTTGACTCATTTCTAAATGTCTTTTTGCAGTGTAGTCTACTTTCTTTTATTAACATAGTCAGGTTGAAGAGTGGGGCAATCGACTCATGTGTCTCATTTATGGGAAGATATCTATCTGAAATGAAATTGAAGTTGCAAGGGCCCAATGACATAAATTCGTAATTCCGTAAATGCTTGGGCTGGCGCTGGAGACATCTATGTTTGAGGCCAGGGCAGTGTCACTGTGTGCATTCTCTCCCCATTGTTTGACTCTGTGTTCTGGACATGTTGGTGCTGTATGTGTCATTGTCCTTTGTGTGAATGAAGCCCTTATTTTGTCTGGGCAGATTGAGCACGCACTGTGTGCACATCCACATCATATTGCGCCCACAGTGGAGCATGTGAGCACTTTAATCACTGCCTGATGCAGTCACACACAGCTCCAACAGCTCACATGGACCCTGTGACATCACACCTAATCACACTTCAGAGGCCATCTTTCAAGTCCCATTTTCAGAGAGTAAACATTATTACACCCCACATACAGCATGTGTGGCTTGTACACACTCGCACCTGAGGGAGGCAGCTGGTGTGTCCTGTTCATGTGTGTCCAACAGGAGCCACTGACGAAAGAGGCAGAAAATAAACATGGGGCTCAGGGGGAGTATTGTAATCCCAACTTCCTGTCACTGTCAGGGCCTATTTACAGACCAACAATGGGCTAAGCACAGCTTGTGTGCATACACGCATAACAATTCTTCTGTTTGTCAGATGATCTGTGAACCAACACAGTCATAGAATACATAATGAAAAACAGTGTTAACTGACCCATGTGAGTGTAAACTTACCTGGACCTGAGTCTTGGAATAACAGTGTAAAGTGTTACTGAGCCTCATATTCAGAGTGACAGAGTTCAGAATTAGTTGTTGTCCCTGACTTTGTGAACTCTCTCAGCTCTGTTCCTTTTTGTTTAGCCCGCTGTAGTCTGTGTAGCTTAATCCTTAGCCGAGAATCACACAGAGTAGGTACTGACTTGATTGAAAGCCTCTGTTTCCCAAAAGGCTTTGCTTAAATCCATACTTGCATTGATTGTTCAATCTACTCCTGATGGAGCAGAGCTGCAGATAAAGCAGTGTAGTATCCTGATGATACAGCTGGTTGTGGTGAGGTGACAGTTCTTGTGATTTGAGAGGTGAATATGTGCCGCCGGTGAGTGTGGTGGGCAGCTAAACACAGGCACTCAAAGAATCTCTTTCTTCTCTTTTGAAGTGAGTTCAAATGCTCTTCAAAGACTGTCTGCCGTATGACGGCGCAGGAGGGGGCTACACACGGCAAGAATGGCTGACCATGTGCTCAACATCACCTGAGCTGCTGCAGATTGGATTACGCAAAGTGGTCGTCCGCCTCCAACTATGTATTTCAACATCATCTGTATTTAGCAGAATGTGCATAGCAGCCAGGCGTACACCACATGTGAGTTGGCTCGACTCACTGTGAACTCCTTAACAAGAGCCAAGGTCACATGTGCCCCGACGGACTGCTTTTATGTGCTGTGAGGATATCACCAATTAACTAACCCCTGACCACTGTGTCCACTGTCCACATAAATTTCATGTTTCAGCTCCTGCTTGCTCTGTTTGTCTATTAGCAGGTCAGTGAAGGGGCTAAAAGACAATGATTCATTTATTGTTGGGAGTCAGGGTTCTGTCTAAAGCAGCTGTTCCATTACTCCAGTCAGACATTTGGAGATAAAACTTTGTGACTCAATACATTTCTTAGTAATTTATTTTCAAAAGGGACATGGATTTGATATATTGCATGGAAAACCTGATGGGCAGCTACACAAACATGAGCTAAATAGATTAACTTTAGAATAGACTTTCTTGATCCCAAGGGAATTCATAAATTATTGTTTTTTCTATCATGGGCTAATTTGACCATGATCCTGTAGTTCAGGAGTGCCCAAAGTGCGGCCCGGGGGCCAAATGCAGCCCTCAATAATTGGTGGCCCACAAGCTTCTTGTTGAATTGGCACACATTGCCAGAGATGATGATGAAGTTCTACACAATAAAAACCTCAAAAACTAACATTATTGTGAGACAACGTTTGCATTAATGTTCCACACTAAATACAAGTGTAGAGAAATGTTTAAGCTTAAATGAACCCAGGTGAATCTGAGGCCCTCCATGCCGAACTCGATATGTGGCCCTCGATGAAAAAGGTTATCCCTGCTGTAGTTGTTTTAGTGCTTTAATGCTGCTGTCCGTCCCCACCACCTCAGTGTCTTTCCGAGAGCAGAAATGACAGGCTGCTGCTGTGTGCCTTGGCATAAACAATGTTTTCAACAGTGCGGGCCTGTCCTGTCTCCTCGCTCCCAGTGCCCTCGCCCCACGCGATGGGGGGCACAAACGGGAGCATGGGGAGAGCCGGGTGACGACGGAGGGAGCAAAGGCGAAAGGCTTAAGGAGAGCAAGGAGGGGAAAAAAGAGCAACAGTCTGTTCCCTGCGCACAAAACTGCTTAACAAGTTGGTGTAATAAGCATAATAAGAGGTGGGGTGAAGGGAGCACACAGCCATCTGGGGAACTACTATTCAGCGTAATGATGGTCAATAGACTTGGCTTAACTCTGCAATATGACCTCAAGCTCCTGTCACTGCCACACTTCACTTGCCCCATCCAATCCACTTTGTTTCTATCACACATTTTATAAACGAGTGTTATCATCAAAAAATAAATCCACAAATGCCAGCCAGTACAGTAAAGTCTAGCCGCGTAATTGCCACAGCTCATTCAAACAGGTGGTCTTTTACCCACTGCCTACACAGTGTCTACTGAGTACTCAAGTCCCGGACCCGGACTTGTGGCTAAACTAGAGCAGTGGGTCTCAACTTGAACGGCGTCGGGATCCAGCATCACCCGAATGTGACAAGCCGTGACCCAAATAAGAATTTATTCATGTAAAATGTGGTATTTTCCACACAATCAGAGTGGAATAAGCCTGAAATTAGGCTATAAAGCTGAATATGACCATGTAAACGAACTACACAGCAAAAAAGCAAATAAGTCATACAAGTATATCCACCAGGGGGAGCACTGCTTGAGCACTTATGAGTCATTTACTTGTGTCAGTTTTTATCAAATTCATATGGCCTTTTATCAAATCATTTTTGTTACTTCCACCCTTCATACCAAGTGCCCCCTGCTAAGCTTTCTTGTACGCCAATGGTTGAGAAATACTATCCTAAGTGACTCAAACCTGAACTAAAACAATGAGGACAAAACCGCTAATAATCTCCAATTGTCTTTTGAGGGTTTGTTCTGAAGAGTCTTGTATTTATTTCAATTGTATTCCCTTTATATTCATCTGTTGTGCGCTTTGTTGTCTGTGTGAAGGTTGGCAGGCAGGGATCTAGAGGTTACATAAAGTGGATGTGAGTCCAGGGGAAGAAAGCTGAGAGCCGTTACATAAACAGCTGTAGCTGCCTGGACAAAGGTTAATAAAAATGGAGCCTCGTTCTGCAAGCAGGAGCCATGAGAGAGAATGGCCATTACATAAACAGATAAACATTGGACGAATTACTGTTGGTTTGGGGCGTTACATAAAAATATAGGTTAATCTTGCAAAATTCATGGCACAATCCAAGAGTTGTATCCAGCATCTGTTTAACTTTGGCTTAGGTCGAGGGATGACATTGTTTTTGTAGGAATAATATCAGCGATTTGAGGTAATTTGGCTCATTTTGAGTATGTCCAGGAGAATTATGAAGTGAAAGAAAACTATTATGATCCAATACAAGCAATACATATCATGCATTTCAGAACAGCTTACTTTACTATTTGTTTATTTGGAGAGGACAGTGCACATTAATGAACACCCAGTACAGTTACTGTGTGTACTTTCCATCTGTAGTCCTCATACATTTAAGACAACAATAAACAATTACAGACATGGACATAGAATGTACAGGTGTGGTCAAAAGTTTACATCCCCTGGCAGAATTTCAGGGTTTGTAAACGTATGCATTTCATAGAATATGAATGATGACACAAAAACCTTTATTTCACTCATGGTTAGTGGTTGCGTGAAGCCATTTATTGTCAAAAAACCTGTTTGTTTACGCTTTTCAACTAGAAACCCAAAGCCAAATGTCCCTGATCAAAAGCTTACATATTCTGCATCTTGAAACAAACACATTTTTTCAGAGAGTCCTGTATTTCAGCTGAAGTGAGTTTCTCTTTGCTCCCGGTTAATTTTCCTGGCAGTTGTTGAAGGCCATGTAAACGTTAGATCAGGGACATTTGAGTAGTTTCTGTTTCATTATGATTTCAAAAGAGTAGTTCAACCACAAACCATGAGTGTAAAAAAAGATTGTTGTGTTATCATTCAAATTCTATGAAAATGTCCAAAAGATTAAAAGGGTATGTAAACTTTTGGCCGCAACGGTATACACTATTTACAGCCAATTTCTGATTCATATAAAACTGTATCAGGTCTACAAATGATCACATGATTGATTCCATTTTTTAAGCTCTTTTTTAAAAGCTGTGAAGGTGGAAGGTTCTCGAATTATAATTGGAAGACTATTCCAAGTCCTGCACCCTCTTACAGAGATAGAATTTTGTCCAATGGTGATATGTCTGAAATGGTACCTCACAGTCCCCTCTACTGGCTGATCTAGTTCTAAGTTTACTGTCTCTTTGTTTAATAAATTCCTCCAAAGGGGGAGAGGGACCGAACCATGGAGGGATTTGTAGATGAGGCAAGAATGTTTAAAAATTCTGAAGTTTTCAAAACTTAAAATAAACTTTAGGATTAGGCTAAATATATGAAAAACCATAATAACACGGATAAGGGATGTTTATACAGTATTACCTAAATAATTGCTTTTCTGTTTTTGTGATTTCGATCCAACTTTCAACCACGCCGCTTCAGAGTGCTCCAGACATGTCCGTTACCTTCTTTTTATAGAAGCTTAATCCATTTTTTTCCCCGTCCTATAAGTTTCCCACTTCCCACTTCCATATCCAGGGCTTAATAATCTTACAACGTGGAAAGCGCTTGGGATTTGTTTGCAGTGGTGACATTGTTGAGTCCAACCTCTGATCTTTTAATTGTTTGTTTATCCCCGAGCTCAACATCACTCCAGGTCTTTACGGCCTGATCCGCGCGCTCATCTGCAGCATGTGTTCCCCCATCCAGCCCCCCTCTCTCCTCTGATAGATCTGCTTTGTGCAAATGTCATACAACACTCTTTAATATCTATCATTAGTTGGGGCTGACATAAAAGGTTTCGGCTTGTTAGCGTGTGGTTTGAGAGTGCGAGGCAGAGCATCTGTCATGAATGCCACAGCAATGTATTTTAACAAGCCTTAATTTGTCAGTCGATGTTTTGGTTTCATGAAAGGACGATATTTTACGCAGTTTAAATGCTTTTACTGTTGTATTGAGTTTAATGTGTTTGTTTGTTTTATTTACAGGTATTACTACAACAAGCGGATTCTCCATAAGACCAAAGGAAAGAGGTTCACCTATAAATTCAACTTCAACAAACTGGTTTTGGTCAACTATCCCTTCATCGACATGGGCTCTGCTGGTAAGCCTTCAGTGCATGTGCATCGTCTCATATACGCTCAGTCTTGCCCTAATCCCTCAATAGGATAGCAAGATTGTGCAGGATTATCCCAGAGAACAATATTATTTCTAAGAATTCTCTTCTTTCCCCCTTCCCCTCTGGCATATTATAGGAAGTTCTGTCCCCCAGAGCGCACCTCCTGTCCCAACCGGCGCGGGCACCCACTTTCGGTTCCCACCTTCGACGCCGTCCGAGGTCCTTTCCCCCAACGAGGACCTGCGCAGCCCGGGGGTGATGTTCAGCTCGGTGGCGCGGCGAGCCCGGGGGTCCGTGAGCGACTGCAGCGACGGCACTTCGGTCAACTCTGAGATCGAAGAGGGCCCCGCGGTTCCTGCAGAGGAGCGGGCAGCCGAGCGGGGGGTGAGCGGAGGAGGCTACCGCAGCATTATCCACCCGAGGTTATCTCATGAGTCGCTCTTCAGAATGTACCCGGGAAACCCTGCAGCACACCCGGGATCAAGAGGCCCAGCGGGTCACAGGATGCACCCCGAGTCTCTGTCCCCCTTCCCGGTGTCCCCTCTGCCCGGGCCGGGAGGAGCGGGCCTCTTAGCCCCACCTCTGTCCCCTGCCCTCTCCATGACGCCCACTTCTCACCTCGCCTACAGCCCCTCGCCCAGTCTGTCCCCGATGCTCGGCTCGCACTTCTCCTTCAACCCAGAGGACATGAAGCGCTACCTGAAGGCCCACACACAATCCGTCTACAATTATGGGCTGAGTCCCCGGGCGTTCATACAGTACCCCAACATCGTCATCCCGCAGCCACACCGGCCAGAGAAGTCCAGTCTGGCCACTGAGAGGGGACCAGCAGAGCGGGGAGGAGGAGGGGAGAGGGTAGGAGAGAGACACCACCATCCATCTTTGGGTCACTCTGCCCACCACCTCTCACACCCGCCACACACCGCTCACCCATCACACCCAATGCACCACCCACTGCACCTGGGGGAGGAGCCTCCTCACATGTCGCCATTCAAGTTCAAGCTGCAGCCGCCGCCGCTGGGCAGGAAGCAGCGCGATGGTCAGGGGAAGCTCCGGCAGAGCTCTCTGTCCTCCGGCACTGGCTCCATGTCGTCCACATCGGGCCTGGGCTCCTCACTGTCTTTCGGCAGCGACTTGAGTTCAGCCAGCGGCTCAGGCCTGATCTCCACCTCATCATCAACACAGTCGCTCAACAGTGCAGGACTTCCCAAAATCAAGGTCAGCCAACATTCAAATATTGTACAATATATTACACGATTTGATTTTAAACTATATGAAGTATTTGTTAACATTGGTGCTTGTGTTATTGTACAGGTGGAGCCCATCTCTGACATTGAATCCGAGGAGGAAGTGGAGGTGACTGACATCAGTGATGAAGACGCAGATGAACATTTTGAGTTCTCCTCTCGTTTTTCCAGAGCCTCAAACCATCACCATCACCATCACCATCACACTAATGGCACTGCTTCATCCCATCAGCCCCACATGGACGATGACCTGGATGAAGATGTTTTTAAAGCTCCTGCTCCCCCTCCACCTGGCCTGATGCCCTTCTTTGCTTCACAGCACATACAGTCTAATGCCCATCGTGGGCCACCCATCCTCAAGACTGAGCCCGCAGAGCCAGAGGATGTGAGCCCACCCCCACCTCAGCCAGGGTCAGTGGGAACACCCCAGACCAAGTGTATTCCACTCAAACTGCGCTTCAAAAGGCGCTGGAGTGAAGACCAGCGGATGGAGGCTTCACAGGAGGAGTCTGATGACAAGAAAGTCCGACCAGAGGAGGAAAGAATAAGGCAGACACATTGTAATGGGCGCATGGAGGTAGAGGAAGATGGGACAGGTAGCGCAGAGGGAGAAAGCCCCCCGCCTTTGGTGTACGAAGACACTTTAACCACACCAATGGCCACACAACGCAGAGTGAGCGCCGAGCTCCATCGGGCCACTGCACAGCTGTCTCTGGAGAACAAAGAGTGCTGATGAACTGGCTTCTGTTGTAGGCACTGAAGTGGTCCAGAGCTGTGTGAAGGCATCCTCTGCGATTCCTTTTACTTCTCTGACTAGACTAACAACAAAAATCTGTGGTGAACCCGAGCATCCGGCTAATGTCACCTCAAAAAACACACAGTTCAGTCAGTAACTCTAGTCGATCATGCGTCTGCGTCAGGAGTCCATGAACCCTTTGGGGAAGGAGAGATGCACCTGTCCTCAGTGTAGTGACTAGTCAAAATGGAGGACGTCACTCTCACTTATCCGGCGAGGCTCCAGGTCCTGCCCCGTTTCCTGGGAACCACTCTCTCAAAGCCCATTACTGGTCGACGATGACAGCTCTGCGCTCTCCCTACAACCTTTCATAGTGAACTGGACTTCAACAAGTGCCTGTATGTACAGTGACACAGAAGAGCACAACACGGGGAGAGAAGGACCACTGCAAGTTCTTGTTAATTCTTTGTAGGACTTCTTAGTGTAAAGTTTAACAGTCGCTAACAAAATTGTGGGGCTTATTAGAAATGTGGTGTCTCCATAGGTAAAGAGGTAAAGAGTGGGTGTTTTCTGACTATTAAATCCGGCTCACTCCACTCAGGGATGAAAATTGCTGTATGTTTATAGGAATTATGTGCAACAACACATACGCAAGCAAAAACAACACTCCAGGCAACCGTTTTGAAATACATTTTGGTGATGCAGGACTGAACAGCACTAAACAGCAAGAAGCTAGACTGTCTCACACTGACTATTGTAACTTCTCCTTTCTGCCTCTTCTGTCCTGCCTTTCTCTCGCTCTTTCTCGTGGACCACATGTGGGGGAAAAAAAAAAAAAAACGCAAATTCCACATATTGTACCGCAACAAATGAAAAGAAATCGCTTTAAAGGGGACAAGGGGAGAGCAGAGAAGTCGATCCACGTCTGTTACTTAACACAAATTCCCCACAACGTCCAGGCGGCACAAGTTACACCAGCTACTGCTCTCTTAACAATCACGGATAATGTTAAATGAAACCAGCAAATGTCCATGCAAAGAATCCCACCTGCGCAACACTGCCTTTGGCTCCAGCTCTCTGGTTTTTTAAGCCCTGTCACCGGGCCGGAGCACCTACACGGACCGGAGAGAGTAGGACTGCACTAGACACACTGCCTCTCTATGCCTTGTTTTATATATAGCATGTACAAAAACTGAGCTACACACATGCAGACTATATCTTTCTATATTTTAAAATGAAATTATTAAAAGCAGCCATAGCATTTTAAATAGATGAAATATTTCAGGATTTTTAAAATATTTTTTGGGAGATTTTAACACATTTTAAAGAAACATTGCTTGGGTAATATAGCCATAACGACAAGTGCACAAACGATATCGTAGGAAAGCAGATTGACTTAACTGGTTCTGGCCTGTTATTCCATCTGTAAAATATGCTGTAGGTCTATTGCACAACAGGGAACCGCTTTAATTTGGTGTTTCCTCTTGTAGACCTGTGCCAAAGTCTGTTGCAGCCAGGGGCGTCGTACTGGGGGGGGGGGTGCTGTTTACCCAGGGCTCGGAGCAGGGAGGGGCCTTTAAAAAGCCTGTTTAGAGATTCAGGATTCAAGATTTTTTATTTGTCAAACTATGTGAGTGGTTCGAAATTATGTTAATATATTGCTTAAAATTTTGCAATATGGGCCAATCCAGATGGTTATTAGGGCTGGGTACTGCTAAACGGAAAATTAAGGTACTACCGGTATCGGAAAATACATTGGCACCGAAAACAGGTAGCCTACTGAAGAAATATTATTCATTAGAAAGCAAATTGATGCCTGGAGGGTCTTGAGACTGTGACTTTGGTGTTTCATCTCAAATAAATGATAGTTTTATTGAATAAATTACCATTATTGTTCTGTTTTGTGGTTCTACAACAAAACTAAAAATGAAGCACGAGTATAAATGACTTGATTTGAGAATATTAGTCTTGTTTAGAGCAGTTTTGACTAGATTAGACTACTACTTACTACTGTCACCAAGATCAGTGGTTCCTAACCTTTTTGTCTCACGTACCCCTTGGGCCTTTCATCTATACTCCGAGTAACCCCTGCTTTGATGGTTTTGTTGATTAGTTACAAAGTGAATGACAAAAACTCCCAATTTATCAGGTAAAAGACAGCTAAATACTCTCAAATCTCACTCTTTACAGTTAAACGTTTTAAAATGTGTTTTCTTTGACCATAATAATCAAAAATACAATTTGTTTCATCTTATTTTTTATCTGAAATTATTCCAAGTACCCCCTGCTCTCCTGTACCCCTGGTTGGGAAACACTGATCTAGATTATTTGCTTTGTTTCATGACAATTTTTACTGATTTTAAGGTAATCTCGCTTGAATTAGGAAAATAAAACTGATGAAGATGAATTTGGGTCATTTAAACTTATCTAGATATTTACCTTTTTGTGTAGGTGACTACTAATTTAGTATAGGTATCGGAAAAAGTAGCGTTCAGGTATCAGTATCGTAAACCAAGTTAAATCGGGGGGAGATACCCAGCTCTAATTTTACCCAGGGCCCACAGTTTTGTAGTACACTCCTGGCTGCAGCAGGAGGGCACAAAGAGTCAATCATTGCCGCAAGACCAGGACTGACCTGAGCTGCACTCTCCTCTCAAACTATGCACACGTTCAGAATCCATTATATTAACAAGCTTGATTTCACTGTCACTCTACTCTCTGAGTCACACTTCAGCCGATAGTCTGACTCGTCTACAACGGGGGGGGGACCGACTGAATTATTTCCCCATCCGATCTCTGTTAAAATCACATCTCGACATGCACAAACTCACCCAGACCCGTCGTCTGTAATCGAACTGACAACTGCCTTATGAAACTCCCTACCCCTCCAGCTGACGAGACGCCTTTCTTTTGCTCTCCGTCGTCTCGTCCAAGGCTAACGGCACAAAAAACACAAAAAAACTCTCTCGAAAAGATTGTTGTTGTTACTTTGGTTCACGGTTGCGTTCTAGCTTTGAGTTGTGGTGTCGCATTCCACCTCGAGGACCCCCGTGCCGTCCCCGTCCCGTCCCCGCGCCCTTCATTCCTTGTTTGAAATCTTCTTTGCCCAGATCCTATCCCTCTATATTCTTTTTAAGCAAATGTATTATAGCTAAAAAAAAAAAAAAAAAAACTAAAAAAAAAACGTGTAAGGACAATTTTGTGAGCTGACAGAGGAACAACATTGGGAACTTGAAAGAAAGAAGTGGCGGCGGGTTGTATGTATTCGCAGATGGGGAGGAACTGATCTCTTTTCGTCGTATATTGTAATTCTTTTGTTTTATAATGTTTTTCTCTTGATTGTGTATATTTCTTTCTTTCTTTTTCATTTACAGGGGACTGTACCGTTTTAAAAAGAATTAAAAAAGGAGTTGTACTGTTTTAATTGTGTAAATTTCTCCCTGTTGTGGTCATTATTTTTGCCTTGTCTCCCAGAGCAGTTGCATAACACTGATGTGGAGAGATGAAAGTTAATACCATGATGTAACATTGAATTTCTGTACTTCTGTCTTTTTTTTTTTTTTTTCAAAGTTGTAATTAAGATGTAATCAGGGTTATTAAACCTGTTAAAGCCCAGTGTGGAGGCTACTGTGTTGGTTTGTGTCCTTAAAAGTAGCCATATATTAATAATGATAAGTGACTGGCTTGTGTTTGATTACCATATGAGTAAACAACAAGATTATGTTCCAATATCTATCTATATTGCTCGTGGCCAGTCAGATGGGGCTGTTTTATGTTTACATTTCATATGTATGGCTGTAGCAGTAATTGGAAGTAGTAAAAATACGGTAACACTTTAGATTACGGCCCGGTAACTCCAAGGAAATGACTCATAAATACAATGGTACATCTTGGTTAACTACCAAGGTAATTCATGGTTTCTTACAGTACTATCTGGTAAATACAGTAGCAACTCCTAGATACTTTTGGTGATAGTTATAGGTACATAAACTGGTACATCATGATAGTTATAGGTACATAAACTGGTACATCATAGATAACTACTATACAAATACAATGGTAAGTCCTAAATAACTATAGATTATTGATAGTTATGATACCTCTGTTACAGTGGTACATTTTGAGAAACTACTGTAATACAGTGCTTAACTTTTTTATTAGACCATCTGTCATGAAAACAAGAAAATATAATATATCAAAAACTTGTTTCAAATTAACTATTTTATTGTTATTTATTAAGAAAATAAACAATTGGAATAGCAAAATTGTCCTTGTTGACAAATAATAACCTACAATGTCCATATTTTCTATGGCCACCTTTGGCCCTGATAACAGCTTGCATTCTTGCTGGCATTGTTTTTATGTAGTTTTGCAAAGTCTCTTTTGTTAATGAGTTCCAAATAGTTTGTAGCTGTTCCCAGAGACTTGCTTTGGATGAGACTTTGCTCTGATCAATTTTTGATTTCACTAAATCCCAGATCTATTCAATGAGGTTCAAGTCTGGGCTTTGTCTTGCCCAGTCCATCAGATCCAGCTCCAGATTCCTTTTTCCTCAACCATTATAGAAATATAATAAGATATTTTGGTAAACAGAAATACTGTTAAATTTTGGCAGCAGTGGCAAACACCTTGGTGATGGTCTAATACATTTGTTAACCACTGTGTATACTAATTATTAGGTACTGAAAATGGACTTGTACTTAAAGTGGTAATTACTAGATATTTATTGTGGTAATTAATTGATAATTGGCTAGTAAGTTACTGCCACTCACAGTGGTAAATATAACAAATGACTACTAACATAAAACAAAGGTAGTTTTAATAATTATATGGTTATGATTGTGTATGAATATACAAATCAAACAATAATTTAATAACGTGTCTTTATTAATATGCATACGTAGCACATATAGCACCGTAGGAGTATCAATTCACACAGGTATTACCAACAATCTGTTATTACATGCAACAATGTTTATAGTACTCAGTAATTAACAGTTAACAGAATTACTGGGTAATTCACAAGACTTACTGGTAACAACAGCTGTACTTACTAAGTAATTTACAAGTGTAAGTACTTACCAGGTACTACTGTAACTAACTATGCATTACTGGGGTACTTAACTAAGATGTACTATTTAAGCATGTATGAATTACTTCTGTAATTACCTAAGAATTACCTGGGAATTACTGGGCCGTATTGGTATACATTTTTAAAGTGCGAAAGCAAATTGTAGGATTCTGGGGATTTATTTCAAAATGACATCAGTTGCTTGTACCATATTGGTCTGCTAACATTTCCTTTAGAAAACTTTGGTTCAAACTTGTGTAAGTGATATGCCATACAGTAGCCTACGCTTCATACCTCTACCCTGTAATTCAGCTCAACACTGAATGATGGGCTCTTGTTGAACTTTACAGGTATTAGTGCACACATCAGGGTTTGGCCTTTGCATGAGCCGTGTGTTTAAACCTCAATTTGGTCGGAACAGAAGCCGCTGCTTAGAACGACTTCATTAGCGCGAAGAGGAAACGCATTCCCCTGCCCTTCATACTCCGCTGATGGTTGAACTGTCGCGAGCCACTCAGCCGCGTAATCCTCAGGCAAGACTCCACTTTACCTTCACACGTGACGTCGGTAAAGTCCTGTTTCTTGAGCGCACAACAGACAAACGCGCACTCAGAGCTGCGGGAGGAGGAGCAGTGATGGGGAGCAGTCCATCCTAATGGAGCACTTATGTCTTAATGCCAGCGTCAGTACGGTTCTGTACTTTTAGTTAAGTGCCATGTTGGAGGCAGCATAGGCGCGTGCGTAATTGTTGTTGCTCCATGTGCGATGGCCCACGCGTAGATAAAAATAAGAACAGAGAGAGTTGTGTCACGTTTGACAAAAGGTACACCAAATGCGTCAAGACCTTTATTATGTTTTCGGTTGTTTACGTAGCTGGGAGGTTTGGCACCGAGTTGGGACGCACGTGATGTGAATTTGTTGCTGGTGATGTCACTTTTTGCAGAGGCTGATAATGATTTTCAGTTGCCAACGACAATTGACTTTCAATGAGACCTTGTGTGCCAAACTGCGTTGTTTACATCGCACCCACAGGCTACAGTAAGCTCCACTTCTAACCTACTTTATCATCTTATTGATTAATATTTAGGCTATAGTATGCCAGTTTGTTAGACATTTTTCTTCACAATAACCAGCCCTATTAACAGCATTTCTGAAATTACGGCCAGCTCTCTCCAGTGGTAGAAAGTAACGAAGTAAAAAGTACACGTAAAAAGTACAAATTATTGAAATTATTATTTTTGACTTCACTACATTTTAGAGCCTGTATCTGTACTTTCTACTCCTGCACATGTTTTAAATTGGGTTAAAAGTAAATTATTTTATTTTCAAAGTGACCGCTCTGTAATGAAGTGGCTTAGTCCAGGTTTAGACTTGGTTTTGTGGTTTACTCCTTGAGACCTTGTTTAGATCTGGTTTAGTCCTGGTTTAGACCTAGTTTAGTCCTGGTTTAGAGCTGGTTTAGTCCTGGTTTAGTGATTGTTTAGTTGTGGTTTAGATCTGGTTTAGTCCTGATATAGACCTGGTTTAGTTGTGATTTGGTTTAGTTGTGGTCTAGTCATGGTTTAGTCCTGGTTTAGTTGTGGTTTAGTCCTGGTTTAGACTTGGTTTAGTCCTGGTTTAGACCTGGTTTAGTCCTGGTTTAGACTTGGTTTAGTCCTGATTTAGTCCTGGTTTAGTCCTGGTTTAGACTTGGTTTAGTCCTGGTTTAGACTTGGTTTAGTCCTGGTTTAGTCCTGATTTGGACCTGGTTTAGACCTGGTTTAGATGTGCTCATTTAGACCTGGTTTAGACCTAATTTGGAACTGGTTTAGACCTTGTTTAGACCAGGTTGAGCCCTGGTTTAGATGTGCTCATTTAGACCTGGTTTAGACCTGATTTAG
>OMNZ01095274.1:0-14881 GCA_900303255.1 Lesueurigobius sanzi
ATGGGGTCCACACGAATTGTTACATTTCCACCAGGGAAAAGCATCTGCAAAGGCCCACTTCTTTGAAAAATACATACTGGGCCCTTCTGGGACTGCGAAAGCAAACCACAGCCACCTGGGTGTCTCCTAATACGGAGGAGCCCTTTTGGAAAAAGCCATCCACACATTCGAGGACAACGGTCTGTCGTGGTGCACGGGGAAATGAAGCAGGCTTCAAAAAGTTGCTCAATAAGTTACTAAGTCCACAAGTACATTCAAAATGAATGACGTTTGTTTTTATTTTGATGGGACTTAAAAAAAATGTTTTCCTTTTTTTGTTTTACTGCCATACTTTTGTTTTATGTGTATTTTGCCGTAAGTATTATTTTTCTTGTCGTTAAAACATTTATTTTGAAGGCTCACAGGTAGGAAGTATTGTTTTGCTATTTGTTTTTAGCTTGAAGGTGGTACAGCCAAGAATAAAGTCACATTGCCATGACTAAAACAACTCTTTATTGCTCAAAGCAGAAGAAAGGGGGAAGTCATATGTTGATTGAGTGGACTCCTGTACTGATATTGGGCAAAACAAAAGAAATAAGTAGATAGTCGAAGAAAGAGAAAATGATGAACTTTGCTGCAGCCTCACAAACAACCCCCTCTGCTGGGGGAAAAAGCTTACAGCACCTGGTATTCCCAGGCGGTCTCCCATCCAAGTACTAACCAGGCTCGACCCTGCTTAGCTTCCGAGATCAGACGAGATCGGGCGTTATCAGGCTGATATGGCCGTAAGCGAAGGAAGCAGAGCCATGTGGCCTACTTATATGTAGCAGGTGTATGTGGGCCTCTTCTATTTTTCAAAATGGGCTCCATATGAATTGTTACATTTCCATCAGGGAAAATCTCAACATCTGCAAAGGCCCACTTCTTTGAGAAAAAAAAAACATACTGGGCCC
The DNA here is from genome assembly GCA_900303255.1 of Lesueurigobius sanzi. Classification (NCBI taxonomy): domain Eukaryota; kingdom Metazoa; phylum Chordata; class Actinopteri; order Gobiiformes; family Gobiidae; genus Lesueurigobius; species Lesueurigobius sanzi. The sequence goes on from OMNZ01095274.1 coordinate 933, forward strand.
TCCTGGGACTGCAAAAGCAAACCACACCCACCTGGGTGTCTCCTAATATGGAGGAGCCCTTTTGGAAAAAGCCATCCACACATTTTCACATAATTTCATGTTTTGTTTCTCATTCATTTCATTCCTGCATTCAAGACTCAAGGACACAAAATGAGATCCATAGACTTTGAATGATGATCTCATACAAACAGGCAAGACAGTCACCATTGAAACATCAATCACACTTTTGCTCACACAATTCCACAATTCTTCAGTTAGAACATGGACGGTAGGACAAATTCCTGCCATAGCTGCTTGGTTTTGCATTAATGCACTGCTAATAATGTGAACGGCAGTAAAGAAAAGGAATATACAGCACAAATACTGACCTCACATTAGAGCTTTGATGGTGAGGCAAGTTTTTGTGAGGTATATTCCTTTACTTTTTCTACCGTTCACATTATTAGCAGCGCTGTAATGCAAAACCAAGCAGCAGGAATTTGTCCCACCATCCATGTTCTAACTGAAAAATACAACTGGAAACCACGGCAACCAAGGAGCTAATTCAGAGCGTTAGTGCTTTTTATTACTCTTACTTGACTATTGGGGTCTCTACTTTTTACTTCTACTTGAGTAAAATTATTTTTAATGTGAAGTTACTCCTACCTGAGTAAATTTTGGCTACTCTACCCACCTCCAGTCGCTGTGGAAAGAGCCACCATTGAAAATCAAGCAAAAAACGTGATAAGTGACGATGTTTTTTGCATTTGACATGTCGTCCTTGAATGAATGAATTATATAAAAAATATAATGTCTAAAAGCTCTATTTAATAAACTTTAAACACTTTTTGGATAATACTTACACTTTTCACTTAACGCTACATTTGAAAATGAAAGTTAAAGGAAAGTGGTTAGAGTTTAGCATTTCTTCCACCCAGACTAAGCTAAGCTAGTCCTCATGTAATTCCAGCACCTGTGTGTTCGCTCGCCATTCGGTCCGTTTGTTTCACAAGAGACGAAACAAAACAGCCCAAAGTGTGAACAGCTAACTATTTAACAAGTAAAAATATCAGTGTGATAAATACGTAGATTAATAACTACCCAGGCTTGATCTTCAGCACCTTGCGTGGTTGCTAGGGCGGCCATTTTTAACCGTAACTATAAACACAACTTTTTCTGTATTTTGGGGCTGTTGTTCATACAAACGGCCAGCAGAGGGCGCCTCTGAAGTTGGTTTAAAAACACAGCAGACGGTCCGCTCTCAAAAGCTGCAAAATACATTAAAAATGAAGAAATACATAGTAATATTTGCAATAATATTTTTTTAAATCATGTTTTATTGCTATGTCAAAGTTGAATGAAAAGTGCCTGTGCTAACCATACATATATAAATAGTATTACATTTGCCGTCAATATTGTTGTTTGACGGTCGAACACCTGCTCGAGCCAGGTTTAAATTTATGTTTTTGTTTTGATGATATATTGATTACAAAGATTTGTTCAGAGAGGAATATAGATATCTTGTTTAGTTTTTGAATAAGCTAACCATTTACAAATAAATATATAACGGGGTTCAAAACTCAATCAATCAGGCTAGGAATTAAATATTGAAATATCCCTTTGAACAAACCTTCCATACAAGATACGAAAGTTTAGACAAGATAAGATAATTCTTTATTGATCTCACAATAAGATAGGATCACACAGGGGGGTGCAAAAAAAGTCAGGAAAATGTGCCATCAAAGAAGAAAAATAAGTTTTCAGACAGGTAATAAAAAAACTAGAGTAAAATAAAACTGTAATAAAATAAATGTCTCTTAGCATCTACCAATAAAACTGTACAGACATCTCTTATGTACACTGAATAAGATGTACACTCTAGAGGAAGAATATCAAAAACAGGATGTACCATTTGTTTATATTGGAGTCTTTCGGAGCTACTAAAGTGGAGATGTATTTCCCATATAGTTCTCTGGAGAAACGTTGAAACAGTGCAACAATTACTGTCCGTATTGTAAAGATGTAACCATTTATTTGCTTCCAGGTGAAAATTCAGTAGGCCTATATGCCAGAGAGCAAACAGGCCCAAAACTTGAACTTTGACAATGACAGCCACTACAATAGTGTTGCCACAAGCGCTGCACAGACCACACTGCTCTTACATCACACTGTGCCCAGAGCTTAATCACGCTCTCTCAGATATCTTTGTTATCTGCCAAGGCCTTAGTTATTCCTGTAACAACAGCCCAACAGCAACAGCGAGACTATAATTATTACGAGAGATGAGCGGGTGAGGGAGAAGAGGAGCACATTGAGAGATATAAATAAGTCTCAGGCCATTATGGAGGACACATATTTGGAAAGGTCTCTCCCGTTGGGACATACGAAGATTTACAACATTAACCAGAGACGGACAAGCTCTGTCCAGGGGGTCACTAATGTTTATGTGCAATTTGTTGTTTGTGTAGTTAAGCAAGCAAAAGAAATGAAGCAAGCTGTGATCTACAAACTCACAGTTGAACTAAATAAAGACTGGACACTTAAGTGGAGACAAATGCAAATGTTTTTCTTTTTGTTTATTTACAGGGTTTGGGCCAGTTTGCTCTCTTAACATATAAACTTTCACCTGGAAACAAACATGACCTAATCTTTAAATGGGGAGTGTAATATTGCACTGATCCAATGTTTCTCTATAGAACTATATAGGCAACTGTAACTTCAATGACTATTTTCTCAAAACGCATTTACCGACCTCCAACCAGTAGATTGGGAGCTACCAGTAGATTGGGAGCTACCAGTAGCTTGCCAGCCCTTTTCCAAGTAGCTCGCCAAAGACTTTCTACATTTCTTCATGCGCTTGCAGTCAAATTTTAGATGTTGTGAACAAAATCTCTCCAAATATTTAAGTGAATATAGTAAAGTGTAAAGCGGAAACTACAGTAATTTCTTTGAATGTGTTGAATTATCCTTTTGGCAGTCCTAGAGGCCTAGTTTCACATTTTTCTTTGAAGCATAAGTAGCTCGCTGGTGTTTTTGTTATGCAAAGATGCAAAGGTTGCTCAAAGGGTGACAAAGGTTGGAGATCCTGGTCCTATCATAGACAGTAAATAGAGATTGATGTAGCCCACTTGACTTTCCCCATTGCCTTCAGCGTGGGTTAATGAAGCCAATTCATGCTAGCATGTGAACCGCCGCCATGTTGTTTTTTTTGGAAATAAACCCATATTAAGGTATGTGCGAGTTACTTTCTCTTTTAATGTTGAAAATATTAAAAGACAAAGAACAGGACGGTGTAGTGTGTGGTAAGACAAGGACTTGAGGGTCATATTAACAAGACTATTTCCAATAATGAGTTAAAGAGGGGCCAAAAAGTTTACATGGAAGTCAATGGGCACTTCCGGCTTCCGGAAACAGCCTTGCATGCTAGCACGACTTCAACCTAAGTTAGCCAATTATATCTCCATCAATAATATACACTCTATGGGTCCTACAGACTACAAACCTTCCAGTCTTGGACTGAACACAAAATTGTCTGCAGGTTTATTCATGTTGATTTTTCAATATTTAGGCCATGTCCACACATATCCAGATATTTTTTATAAACTCATATTTCTATGTGTTTGGGCCGACTGTCCACATGTAAACGCATTCATGACATCATTAATTTGATATTTTTTATACACTTCCAAAAACATGTAAAGCATGTAAATGGAGAGAACGTCATATTTATTTCTCTGTGCTGTGTGTGTTCATGGCAGTCACATGCTTTTATTTTAACCAAAGCTAGTTTTAATAACTAGCTTATTCAAAACCTAAGAAAATATCCAAAATCTCTGAACAAATATTTGTAACTAATTGAGCAACAAAATAAAACCATAAGGCTCTATCCATTATATAGATTTCTCTGCCAAAATATAGACAATTTTGGCCATTTCTATGCATAAAATACATAACTTTTATATGAAAACATAAAATGACAGAACACTTGCAATAATGTTTTTTTTAGTTTTACAGTTTCAAATTGATATCTCTCAATAAATAATAAAAAGTCCCTATAAAAGTCCCTATTCACTTGCAGTGCGTCACCTGAAGAGTCTCCAGACAGCTTGTTACATACCATAACTTTATAGAGGTCATGAAAACCAATGACCTTTCAACCTAAACTGACACCAAAACCCAGTTGCTAACTCCTATACTCCTATATAATCTTTCATTTCACTAAAGAGCCATTTCCAAACCAAAAGTATTTAATATTTAACACATTTTAGGCGAAGAACTGGAGGACCGTCAGTCTGGTAGAGTTGGGTAAATGTTAAACGATGCCTCTATAAAACTAATACAAAACAATAAACTGTACCTAACCATATTGACAAAAATATTTATTGGTATAGACCCTTTTATTGTTTGTAAACATTTGGGGCTTAGCTGGATGCGGGAAGCTAGATCCCCTTGTAGCTGTTGTCATAGTAACGATAAACAAATGTCTAACTTTTGTGGTAAATATCAAATAAAACCTTATTTTATCATCTCTAATGTCATTCCTCTTGTTCTTGCTCCTTAAGCCACAACAGGACCACATGTTTCAGTTGTAGTTTTACACTTATAATCACTAGTTTTAGTTTAATCTTATTTCTCTTGCTCACTTCCTGCCTCCAGCTGATGTCACTGATGATGTAAGCAGTGAAAGGGTTTTGCCTGCTGCATTCAAGGATATAACTGTTGAAATTCTTCACAAAATGTGTGATGTGGATTATCTTGCGGTGACAGACATTGCAGTTGTCATGGCAAAAACTAGACAAAATGTGTTACATTTTTCTTTCTGCTCATGATCGAAAATAATATTTGTGCATAATTTTCTGGAAACAGTGTGATGCACAGAGTGACCAGTTTAAGGTGAGACACTGCAGGGGAATTATCAATATCTTATGAACCTTTGACATAAATATGAGGGAAAATGTATTGCAAGATTTGTATCCTTTTCTGTTTTCGTGCAAAAGGCATTTTATGTGGTATGAGTATGAGATTTAAATGGTTTATTTTGTTGATATATTGGTTACAATGATTTGTTCAGAGGGGATTGTGGATATCTTGTTTAAATAAACTAGTTATTCATGAATAAATCTTGTTTTTGGGGGTTCCAATTAGGGCTCTTTATGACGATATGCTTTTGTGATTCAGTGGTTCTAGTGTCAGGATTAAATCAGAACGAACCAGGAGAAAACTAGGACTAAACCAGGTCTAAAATCAGACAAAATCACGGTCTGAATCTGGATAAAACCAGGACTAAACCAAGAAGTAAAACCGGACTAAAGCAGAGACTGAAATCAAGGTCTAAACCTGGACCAAACTAAAAAGGACTAAACCAGGTCTAAACCCAAGGACTCAATCAGAAATAAACCAAGAGAGAACTGGGTCTAAATCAGGTCTAAACCTGGATGACACCGACTGAACCAGGTTTAAACCAGGACTAAACCATGAGGGAAGCACGCCAAAACTGTGTAAGGACTAAACCAGGTCTAAACCCAAGAAGAAGCAGGTGGCTTTACATGCCTTTAAAAAACAATGTACACATGAATTGTGAGAAAATAGAAATCTTGATTTAAACTAAAGAAAAGCATGATACGTTTTTTTTGCCCATATCGCCCAGCTCTATAGTTCAAAACTAGGCTAGGAATAAAATATAGCAAAATCCTTCTGAACAATCCTTCAGAATATTATTAAGTCCAAAGTTTGATGGCTGTAGGAGCGACTTAAGTGGCGATGCTGCTGCCAGAGTGTAAGAAAAACGCATTTTGAGAAAGTGCACCTTTGAAGTTACAATTTTCTGTGTAAAAATCATTTGAAAAATGTTGAATCTGTGCAACGATTAAGCACATTATTGTATAGATTTGGCTATTTATTTGTTTCGAGGTGAAAGTTTATTTGTTAACAGATTAAACTGGCCCAATATCTGAAAATAGTAGTAGTAGTAGTAGTAGTGTTGGCTATTAGCATCAGAATTGGTTAAGACAGTTTGAAAAAGTGGAAATGGGTTTGGTTGACACTTGAATTTCTCCAGATAGTAATGAATTAAGATCGTATTTCATTATATTTATCAGTAACCTTTTCCACTACGTCTTAGATATCCCTTTGTCATGACTTGTATGCAGTGTGGCAGTAGAAATAGCCTCGGCCTTCTTGCGTCACAGGCCAAAGTGTTTATGTGGGTCACTCGCTGTCAGCCTCTTGCTAAACACATTTTCTCAGAATATGTCCTTTTATTACGGGTGGGGTATGTAAACTAATGCAAACAGGCATAAACACACGCAGAGACGGAGGAGCGCACCGCTGTGACACCTGACGGAGGTAACCAGAGATGGGCTTGAGGCGCAATGTGATCAGTCTGTGTCCAGCACATGTTAGAGCGATGTAGACAGACAGCTCCGACATGTGTGCACACTTAGTCAGCATTAAAGGCCATATATCACACCTCCTTTAGTTGTTATCAAGTGGGTTTGGACATTGCCGAATTGATATTTCACCAGCTTTGATCAATCAGAGTAGTGAATGCTCTGGGAAACATGTGAACGTAAAATGTGTAGGTTCTCAGTTGTACAGGGTTGTCCATCGCAGGCAAAGATTCTTCCGTCTTCATCTGTTCTCTAGTTGAAGATTAGTTAAAGAACAGGACAAACAGGCGACAGAACGAAGAAGGAGAGGGGTGGCTGTGCCTTAAGTAGCTGGAGTCTCTGGAGAAACTGCAGAGGGTCTTTCGATAACATAAAATCCCAGTCTATTTCAAAACAATGAACACATTGAGACAAAATTAGTTCACCCTGAAGACAAGACCCAAAGCCACAAATAGTAATTCAATCCAGTGCGAGGAAGAAAAATACAAAGAGCATTATAATGGAGAGACGAAACAATTACTTCATAAAAGGCTTTATCAAAACCGAAGAGAGAGCTCTAGTGGCCCACAGTCGGCTGTGCATCTCCATCTCAAAGAAAGCCACCAATCACTCATTTGAGGACAGTGAAGTAAAGATTTTAGCTATAGAGAATAGATGGTTTAAGCGTAGAGTGAAAGAGGCTATTTTTATTATTATTATTTTTTTTAAAGGGAATCCATCCATGAATCGCAAAGGAGGACTTAGGTTTAATCTAGCACCAATCTACAACAACATCCTTCGACAGAAAACATGTCTATGTCATGCTAATGAAGCTGGGCCACTGACCAGAGCAGGACCATAGCTAAGTGTGAACAGCCTTAGACCAAGCCAATAGGAAGACAACAAGGACTAATTAAATGTGAATAAGCCAAGATGTTTTTCCAACCTTTAGAACCAAGAGAGGTGAGGCTTAGAGGTTAACTCCTCCTACTGGTTTCTTCTTAAAAGCATGTCAATTCTGCTCATTCGCTGACAAAGTTCTTTGGATAAATAGCGAAATATCCTACACTTCAACTACAGAGTACAGATGAAGACTGAAGATTCTTTGCTTACGATGTGAACGTAAATGTCATGCATGCACTGTTCCCAGTAGAGAGCAGAACTGGACTGAAGCAGTGTAAATGTGGCCAAAAACAATATATGCTCACTAAAACACAGAAGAGTGCCTCAGATGAGACCACCTCATGACATCAGAAGGTGGAACAGAGACAGAATATAAATATTGAGTCGCCTGCTTGGGTGGTTCTGCTCATATTTGTCTGGGCGTAGCTTTAGTGTTACAGCTAACCAAATAAGCTCAGAGTCTGCGGATTTGTTGTGCGGAGTCCCTCAAGGTTCTGTTTTAGGCCCCATCTTATTTTTGTTGTACCTGAGGTTTGCTGATGTTTCTTTTCACCTTCACTGCTCTTTTAAGCCACCTGAGATCCAGAAGCTTGACTCCTTGCTCCATTGTTTGGTGGAAATAAAACAATGGCTAAGCGATAACTCTCTTCAGGTCATTGCCCCTGATGACTCAATTCCAGGGATTAAACAGTACTTGGCCAGTCTGCTAAATCAAGCCTTAGAAATTTGGGAGTCATCTTTGACAAAGGCATGTCATTAGAGCGGCACTTCTAGGGGAAAAAAGTTGGGAACCACTGTCCTATAGGATCACTTGTTTCATCCATGGACAGTCTTAAATTAACCATGTAATCCAACCATACAAACTGAGTTACATAATTACTGTAGCTTTCACATTTCCCCCCTGCCACTACCAAGACAATAACAAACTTATTATGACACATTATGACAAATAGATTCCCGACTTTCCACTTCCAGTTCTGCATTTTATTTCGTACAGCACCCTCAGACCCCACCTAACCCCTAGCACTGCCTAATACAAAAGTAGTAAGTATAGACTATGTCACTAAAGAATTTGTACTTTATCGTGGCATATCAGTAATTTCGTTTTGACCCGATTTAGAATCAGGGGTTAGGGTGAGGAGTCGAGTTTAGTTGAGGAAAGGACGTTATGGAATCTACTCTGTCATTGCATGTCTCCCCAAAGATAGAAATACGAGAGAGCTGTGAGTGAAAGTGATCAGGTTAATGACTGCTCCTGCTGTGCACATTCATCTGAGGGCAACACTAGGTCAACATTTCCTTCTAGAATCACCATCCGGCCAATGGACCCTGTAAACATCCACTTAGGCTAAGGACACTGTTTATCAAAGGCAGGGTAACTAAAATGATCAGGCCTTTTTATGTTTTGTCACTAAAAATGGCATGTGTGTAGGCTCTCAGTCGTGTACGACTGAGAGCCTACACACAGTAGACAAGGGTAGTTTGAGTAGTTTGGCTTTGGCAAAGACTTCGCAGGAGCCAAAATGCACCCCATTTCTCCCAGCCAATAGGGGGTGCGGGTGGTTTTACACTTGGGTGGGCATTTCCCTATAAAAGAGGGCAAGTAAGTGGCCTAAGTGTATTGTTTCTTACCTGATGGTGGGGACTACTGTTGGAGAAATAACATGGAATTGAAGACTTGTGCCACAGGGGCCGATGAAGAATATTTAAACACTAGTTGGACTGGTTTGTGGAGACACGCTTTGGGGAAAACCTTAAAAACCTAGCAGCCAGGAGGCAAGGGCCGTTTTGCAGACTTGTTTGGAGAGGAAAAACTGTCAAAAAATAAATTAGCAGCATGGCTATTGATAACTGAAGGATGGGAAAGTGCAGTTCTGACTGAATGTTATAGCTGCTGTAGTTGGTCTTGGGACCATTTATAGCAGTGGTTCTCAACTGGTGGGTGAGGACCCAAAAGTGGGTTGCAGAATGATTTTCAGTGGGTGCTGAGCCTTTAACTGGGAACTTTTTTTATTTTCAATATTTAATGATACATTTGTCTGTTATGTGTGTGTTATGTGTCTGACTGAGCTGTGGAAACAAATTCCCCCCTGTGCGACAATAAAAGTTTGTGTCTGAGTCTGTCTGCTTTACATTGCAAAAAAAAGTTACTATTTCTCAAATGAAGTTATTTTGACTTGCCAATCTGCCAGGAATAAGCATATTTGCACTTAAAATGATTAAAAAAATGAAATATGAAAAAAATGTTATTCAAGTAAATTGAGTTTTCGTTTGTAATTTTAAGTGCAATGAGATGTTTTTTATTCTTAATTTAAGTCTTGAAAACTTGCACTGGCAGATTTATTTCACTTGTTTACTCAAGTCAAGGACAAATTTTAAAAATGTGACTTACTAAAATGCTTACTAAAAAAAAAAAAAAATTGTAGATACTGTCACAGTTAAGTCAAAATGAAAAGAAGCATGGAGTTTTCTCTTTTGAACATATCAGATTTGGGGCCCAAATACTGAAAGTAACAGTATTATTAAATTAGGTGCAACAAGTCCACAAAAAGCGATATGGAGGATGTGTGCGTGGATCAGGAAGTCTGGGCATCTCTGTTCAGACTGTTGCCTTCGTGATTTGGCCCCGGATAAAGCGGACAAAAATGGATGGATGGTATTGTTCATATTTCATTACAATTACAAGACTATTCCATCTTGTTACAAGTGCATTTCTCCATTGTGAGATCAATAAAGAACTATCTTATCTCTTATCTTCTTCCGCTTATCCGTTGGAGGGTCGTGGGGGCAGCAGTCCAAGCTACCCGGATCACAGAGCCCCATGACACTCCTTCACCTCTGGGCAGCGTAACAGTCCTTGATGGTCTTTCATCATAAGGAGCTTCTGAACCGCTCTTGGTCTGACCAGTCACCTAGGACCTGTTTGCCATGGGAGACACTACCAGGAGCATAATGCCCCAAACACAGAGCTCCTAGGACCATTTGGGTGCTTAAACCACGATAAGGTGGCGGCTCGAGGAAGGGTACAAGACAATTAGAGAAGATAAACAAAGACTAAAAAGAAAGAGTAACTAAGATTACTCTTCTCTGTTTCTTTTACTTACTTTTCGTTTACAGTTTTGTTGTGTTATTTTTGTATGTGACTTTTGAATTAAATAATTAAATAAAATGAAAAAAATCACTTTAACATACTGGGGCCCCCCCTTCTTTGGGGCCCTGGGCAATTGCCTGATTTGCCTCCCCCATTGTGATGGCTCTGGACATGTATAAAAGCAATACAAAAAAAACAAAAAGCTGATAGAAGCCAACAAATGTGAACACCGGTGCAAAGCTTCTGACTGTATGTAGAGGCCTGTGCTGCTGACTCACTCGTATTGACAGTCTATCATCGCATATACTCCACGCCTCTCCTACACATCCTGCTTTCACTGCTCACTGCTGTGGCCTCCGCCGACTTCATCTTGGGCTGTGAAGTGGCCAGTCCTTACGCAAGACCCTATCGTTGAAGAATGTTCCACCGACAAGGATCACAGTCATGCAGAAAGCACCCTCAACCTTTGTCACATGCTTGAATTAACAGAGAGAAGAAAAGGCCATGTGTCTATTTGACTATCTTGACAGGCTGCGTTCACATTTATTTTAGAATTCGAATTCAGTTGCAGCATGTGCCAATACAACTGTTGGTGAGAGAAGCCACTTGTGAGAGACATTTCTAAAAGGAAGATGTCCAAATGTTGTAATTGATTGATTGAGCTGTTTATTTGAGTCATTTACATTCTTATTCTTACAGAGGTAAACATTGCATCACAATAAGTCACAAAAAGAGTAGGCTGAAGCAGGATCGCCTATGAGCACCTACCCCTCATTCATCATCATCTATTGTATCACCGTCATGCGATACGTATTCAGTAGTAACATCATAGCATTGACATTTATGGAGTTATTTCTTTGGCTTTTGTTGTAGCATTTTTCCTTCTGAGTTCAACAGTAACAGCTTCAAATTGTACATATTTGGTTGATCCGATTTGGTAGTGATGTGACAAATCGGCTCTGTGAAAAGAGCTGGATCTTTATTTCAGTCAATTTTACATAGATTTATCCCAAAACAAACTCAAGAATCAGTACAACAGCAGAGAAGGCAACTACAGTGAAAGGTTTTTTGATATATATTGTATTTGGGAACACATTTTTCAAAGGGCAAAAATCATGCCCATCCTAATTTTGGATAATTTTTATATAAAATGTGTGGATTCTCAACCGGAAAAGGGTAGCCTGCCCTCTCCGGGTCAGTGGAGTGTCCTTGCATCAAGTGGAGGAGTTGAAGTATCTCGAGGCCTTGTTCACGAGTGAGAGACGGATGGAGCATGAGATTGACAGACGGATCGGTGCAGCATCGTGATGCAGTCGTTGCATCGGACTGTTGTGGTAAAGAAGGAGCTGAGTCCCAAGACAAAGCTCTCGAATTACCGGTCGATTTACGTTCCTACTCTCACCTATGGTCATGAGATTTGGGTCATGACCGAAAGGACAAGATCGCGGATAAAATGAATTTCCTCCGCAGGGTGGCTGGGCGCACCCTTAGTGAGCTGCTCAGTCACCCAAGAGGAGCTTGGAGTAGAGCCGCTACTGCTTCTTCACGTCGAAAGGAGCCAGATGAGGTGGCTCAGGCATCTGTTTCGGATGCCTCCTGGTCGCCTCCCTTGAGAAGTGTTCCAGGCACGTCCCCCTGGTAGGAGGCCCCAGGACATGTTGGAAAGACAATGGGCCTCATTCACGAAACAAAATTACGCACCAATTTGTTCTTAAGACCGACTTAAGAACATTTTGGGCATTCACAAAATGTGTTCTTAGTTGAAGGGGCTCTTCTGGAAGAACAAATCCTAAGAACAGTCAGGAGGACTCTTACGCACAAAAAAAAAAATCATCTCTCTTTAAGAACAGTTTTGTCTTCTTAGGAACGCTTCGTGAATCAGACTTAGGTTTGTCTTAAGTTTCTCCTAAGTTGTACTTAAGAACTTTTTTTAAAGAAAATATTCATGAATGAGGCCCAATGTCTTTAAACTGGGAACGCCTTGGGATCTTCCAAGAAGAGCTGGAGAAGGTGTGCCTGGATTGGAAGTCTGGGCATCTCTGCTCAGACTGTTGCCTCTGCGACCTGGCCCCGGATAAATGGATGGATGTCTGCGATCAGGTCTCAGATAATACAGTATGAGTGATCTGGCTGGCATCATTTAAAAATCAATATGAAAATGAGCCAATCTTTTGAACGGCTCTTTGACATGAACAGATCTAAAACAATTGGCTCCCTGTAAAGAGCCAAAAATCCCATCACTATTTGGCAGTGATTGGATTCACAAACCTGCCATATTATTCTGATGGCCCAAAGTAATTTCTACTGACCAGCATGTTTTTGAATATTGACACCATTTTGGACACCTTTATGAGAAAATAATTAGACCTTAGTTCATATGTGCTAACAGAGAAGACATTGAACTTTGTAACAGTTTTTGTTTCATGTGGATTGGCCCAGGAATTACAGAGAAATTAGCAATAAACTAACTACCCATACAGAATTTTCAGCTGCCCTCTACCTCAATTTTAAACTAGAATTTACTTTACCAATGCTTTGATGTCACATGAACGCAACCGATTCTTCCAGTGGTCCAAAACATCCCCCTAAATCACTGCTAGAGGACTGCCTATCATACAGTAGTCTGATCTATAAGGCCTGCACAGCTACCACCTCAAATTACCTACACTGTTTACCAATAGAGTTCAGCGAATTGGCCTATATCAAACTCTGCTGAAGTAGGTCATACTCTAGTCAGCGCGCACTAAAGGAACACTTCCCTTTGGCAGTTGGCACATCGTCTGTTCGACTGTCATGTGATCCTCAAATCTAGCAAGTCAATCCACGCGTTTGCCGTTTCAAAAATACTTTCGTGCTTGATGGAGTGTTCGACCGCTGTCCGTGCGTCGGAATCTGGACTTCAAAGCTGAGCAACTCTTCTACGTTCGGACCCAGGCCACAGACACCAAGCCGAGGAGAACATGTGCGCGCGTGCTACTGCCTGAAGAGAGTGTCCCCAGAAAACCCCGGCTAAAGCGCAGTCATGTGGAATTGTTTGTCCCTCTGAAAAACAAATATCTTACAGATATTTAGAAGACTTTCATTGGCCTTCAGTTTGTTACGCCAGCAAATAATTCACAAATTGTATTAGTTCTAAATGTCAAGGCTCGAGAAAGGTCTCAAATGGAGCTCACTGGGGGAATGGTGGAGGCTGTACTCATGTGTTGGTATTGGCAGCCACGAGCATTGAAGTAGGGACGGGCGGATCAATTCCAAAATATCAATACTTTGATACTGGAGCTAGTATTGAAAGTATCAATGCTCATGTCTAAATATCAGTATTTGAATTTCGTTCATAAAGTGAAAAAGTGCATGGCTTCTCCAAATGAATAATAATCCTGAACACTCTATGATGGACGACCTCTAGAGGTGCAGTCTGAGGGCCTACACAGTCTCCCGGCATAAACATCACTGAAAATCTGTGGATAAACCTTCAAAGAGCAGTGCGTTCAAGTCAGTCCAGAAACATCTCTGTTCTGGAAAACTTTTGTCGTGAAAAATTGGCAAAAATCCCTCAAACTAGAATTCAACCTGGATAGACTCAGACAGAGACAAAACAGCGATTAGGA
>OMNZ01095281.1:0-18620 GCA_900303255.1 Lesueurigobius sanzi
GGGCATCTGTGTGTGTGTGTGTGTATGCTGTGGGTGTGTGTGTGTGTATGCGTGTGCGTGTGTGTGTGTGTGTGTGTATGTCCGCGTGCCCGTGCGTCTGTGCGTGCACATTTGGATGAGCGTGCGAATACTGATGTGTGTGACAATTCTGGGGTGGGGGTGTAATTGAATGATCTGTTTTAATGTGTTTTTAATCTGTAAAGCGGATTGAGCTGCATTTTGTATGAAAAGCGCTTTATAAATACAGTTTTGATTGATTTTGATTGATTGATTACTATTTGTGTACAGTTTAACAACTCGTCTTCTCTCAGCCATAACCTGTGAGTGATGCGTGTTCTATTTTAAGATGGAGTCTAGCTGTGTGTCCATTCATGAAGTCCTGAAGGTGGCGTCTGAATCACAGACTCGGAACAGACTCCGAGAGGCTCACGACCGCATCAAGGCGGAGCACCTCCTGGAGCGCGTCACGTATTGGTCCCTCGGAGAAGCCGTCCTTCTGTTTGTAATCGGCATCGGTCAAGTCATGATGCTCAAGAGTTTCTTCAGCGACAAGAAACGCCCCGTGGCAGTCAGCACATGAGGTTCACACTCGGTTCATCTGGGATCGTATGGGACAACACTGTCAGGACAGGTCAATGTGAAAACAAATGTTCTTCATTTGAGCACCTCTAGTCGTTGTATTTTAATATTATAATGTTGTCGTTGTCTTTTGATACATAACCAAATCATAAAATACCATGACACATTTAAAATATGGCACTTTGGGCCTTGTGGATAAGAGACCAAAGAATCTTGCTACAGAATGTATTCAGTATGTTAAAGGAATAGGCCATTATTTTACATACTGAGATATGTTCTTACCTGAGCTTAGACCTGTACCAGCTGTTAGCATTTAGCCTCTCCCAGCATTCAGATCACACAGGGGTGAAGTTAGAAGCCACCAAGCTCTTCCACTTTTTCCCTATTTAAATACCGTTATGTGAGTAGTTACACGATCCAAGTATAGTTACACAAAATTAAACCTGTCAATTTTCTAAGCAGATAAAAAGTGGCACTATATTGTAAGGCGCAGTAATACATCCACTCTCACGATATTACTGCGCAGACGTCGAAGTGCTCTTGGGGTGTTATTACGCCTTACAATATAGTGCCACGTTTTATCTGCTACGAAAATTGACAGGTTTCATTTTGTGTAACTATACTCGGAGCGTGTAACTACTCACATAACCGTATTTCAATAGGGAAAAACGTGGAAGAGCTTGGTGGCTTCTAACTTCACCCCTGTGTGAGCCCATCTGAATATGCTGGGAGAGGCTAATGCTAACAACATCAGTCTGTTTGCGTGACTGAGGGCACGCACAAAGACCAGACAGGTACGCATCAACTCGTCTAAGCTCAGGTAAGAACATATCTCAGTATGTAAAATAGTGGCCTGTTCCTTTAAGTCACTTATTCAAATGGTTTGTTTTAAATACAGTAGGAAGAGGAGGGCAAGTTGCTGAGCCGTTATATCTTGTATTTTATTTTCATGTGACAAAGGAATACATCCTTTCACCCTGCAAGAAAAAAGATCAAAAGAATTGCTATGGAAATATGTCAAGTTTTTATATAAAAAAAACGTTTACTACTTCCTAGAGTTTCAATAAATAAGGCATCATCCTTTTGCACCTCATTAGGCAAGATGTAAAATCATTAAAAAGTTCTAGTATGTTGAACCAGGTGCTAAGGAGTAAGCCATGCCCCAGTTTATAGTTTTACAGTTTGATGTAAATCTGAAATGATGCTGAATATTCTAATACGCAAAAAAAAGTGATCAACTTGCCCTGAATGTTTACGGTTTGCCTCGCTGCACTTTGAGGCGGCATTTACTGCAGTCACTGTATGTCTTTTTATTTGTGGGTAATTATGAAAATAGTTTTAACTTAGATATGGGACTGTGGGCAAATGTATTTGTAAATACAGTTCAGTTAAAATAATGTTTTTTATTGTTTAAGATTATGGACTGTATTTGTATGATTGACACGTTGTATGATCGATTGATGCAGTTATGTGGAAGCCTATTTTTATTGACCTGTTAAATAAAGTGCCTTATAAGGGTTTCATATCCCAACTCTGCAGCTTAACTTGCATCAACCCAAGTACACAACCTTTGTACACAACCCAACTATTTACCTCAGAGTTGGCTCACTGCTTACATCATCAGTGACATCAGCTGGAGGCAGGAAGTGAGCAAGAGAAATATGATTAAACTAAAACTAGCCATTATAAGTGTAGAACTACAACGAAAATATGTGGTCCTGTTGTGGCTTAAGATGCAAGAGGAACAAGAGGAACGACATTTGAGACGATAAAATAACGTTTTATTTGCTATAGACCCTTTCATCGTTTGTAAACATTGCGGGCTTAGCTACCTGGAGGCGGAAAGCTAGATCCCCATCTATTTCCATTGTAGCTGTTGTCATAGTAACGATAAACAATGTCTAACTGTTGTTGGAAATACCTTCATTTGAGCACCTCTAGTTGTTGTATTTTAATATTATGTTGTCGTTGTCTTTTGATACATAACCAAATCATAAAATACCATGACACATTTAAAATATGTGGATAAGAGACCAAAGAATCTTGCTACAGAATGTATTCAGTATGTTAAAGGAATAGGGCAGTATTTTACATACTGAGATATGTTCTTACCTGAGCTCAGACCTGTACCAGTCTGGTCTTTGTGCGTGCCCCCAGTCAAGACCAAAGATGTTGTTAGCATTGGCCTCTCCCAGCATTCAGATCACACAGGGGTGAAGTTAGAAGCCACCAAGCTCTTCCACTTTTGCCCTATTTAAATACGGTTTAGTGAGTAGTTACACGATCCAAGTATAGTTACACAAATTAAATATATAAATAAATATCAAATAAAACCATATTTTTTAGTCTCAAATGTCATTCCTCTTGTTCTTGCACCTTAAGCCACAGCAGGACCACATTTTTTAGTTGTAATTTTACATTTATAGTCGCAACAAGTGTTTATCATTTGTTAGCTTTGTCCAGCAAACTTACGCCCCAAATGTTTACAAACAAAGAAAGGGTCTAGAGTAGGGTGACCAGATTTTTCACATTAAAAACTGGGACAAAAATGTTTTTTTTTTTTCCTTCTTTTTTTTCCATGTTTTTTCATCATTTTTATCACGTTTTTTCCTCAATTTTTTTCACCATTTTCCTCGTCTTTTCTTTTTTTTGTGTGTAAATTTTAGCAGTCCCCCCCCCCCCATTTTTCATCATTCTTTTGTATTTTTTCATAGTTTTTCAGTCACATTTTTTGTCTTGGTCAAAAGTCAGAAAGTATCAAAAAACTGGAAGAAAAAAAACTGGAACAGCTGGGACAGATGGTTGTGTAAAACTGGTACAAATTAATGGTTTCAGATAAATTCACAGAGACGTGACAGAGGACTCAAAACTGGGACTGTCCCGGGTAAACTGGGACTGTCCCGGGTAAACTGGGACTGTCCCGGGTAAACTGGGACTGTCCCGGGTAAACTGGGACGTCTGGTCACCCTGGTCTAGAGGCGTTTCTTTTCCCTTTCTAGATCGATAGATTTTTATTGTCAATTCAATACGAAGTTCTCTCAAACCCTTGGTGTGGGGCAAGGGGGTGTTCTATTGCAAAACGCGTAGGCTACGTCCTGACGGGATGAGGGAACATCTATGCGAACTTGAACCCATGATATTGATCCGCTGCAACTACATGCGCTTTCCTCTAATTGGCCCAGAGTCGGTTCACTGGAACTGCCCATCCCTGTTCCATTGGTACATCGTGCAGAAATATGCGGACGTGGTGCGTCATCACCGTACCTCCGCCTGACACACTTGTCCGGTGGTGATGACGCCTAACTTTCATTCATCGTCCCGAGGTCCTTGATCAACGATGTTCAGAGCGCTGACCCACGTCAAGCGGGTTTTACGCGCAGGCCTCCCTCCAAACCCCGCTGTGTTCGCACCTGCAGTCGTCTCCCTCCACAGACAGCCTCAGAGGAACTGTAAGTATAGACTATAAACCACATGCTACCTAATGATACTTTGGGTAATGACGTGTAGTAGGCCCATGGGTAACAAATGGCCCGAATAGGATTATTGGCGCTTTATTTGATGATACAGTACATGCAGTGTTGGGGAGAATACTTTGGAATTGTATTCAGTTACAGAATACTGAATACTTGTCTTAAAATGTATTTTGTAACGTATTCAGTTACTTTGCACAATCAGAGTACTGTATTCTGAATACTTAAATACATTCACCTTGATTTGATTTATATTTGTGTATAAATATGGAGAAAGATTAAAAATATGTAGCAACACTTTTACACCAACTGTTGTCTGTCTCTTCTTTCTCTCTTCTTTCTTTCTCTCTCTCCCTCTCTCTTCTTTCTCTCTCTCCCTACTCTCTCCTTCCTCTCTCTTTCTCTGTATTTCTTTGGTATTTGAAAAGTAACTGTATTCGAAATACTCAAATGAGAGAGTATTTGTACCTGAATACAGTTACTCTAAATGAGTATTCTGAATACGTATTTTAAATACATGTATTTAGTTACTCCCCAACACTGAGTACATGTAATAACTAAGGGAAATAAGCTTGAGTTTGTGCAAAAGTTTCTAAAAAATGTTTCTTGTTTGTAAAATATTCACAGATCATGGAACTAAACGCATCAAAGTTGATAACCCAGTGGTGGAGATGGATGGAGATGAGATGACCCGAATAATTTGGGAATTTATAAAAGAAAAGGTAAGAAGGCATAACGCCAAATAAGACCACTTGTAGTTATAATATAGTTCATTAATCACAGTAATGTTGGATTGAAGTACATTAGCCAGCATTTTCTCTTTTACTCATTACTTTTCGGTGGAGTCCCGAGCCCAGAGGGGAACCTATTGTACATTTTTTAAGCTGGAGTCAAACTTTGTGTCTATTCTGCAGCGTGACTATAGTTTATCACAGTGTTTCCCAACCAGGGGTACGGGGACCCTTGGGGGTACGCGAGAGCTTAGAAGGGGGTACTTGGAATAATTTCTGATACAAAATGAGATTGTATTTTTGATTATTATGTTCAAAGAAAAGCTATTTAAAACATGTAACTGTAAAGAGTGAGAGTTATGCATATTTAGTAGCCTTAGTATTAGTCATTCATTTTCTAACTAATCATCAAAACCGTCGAGGCAGGGGGTACTTGGAGTATAAATAAAAAGCCCAAGGGGTACACAAGACAAAAAAGGTTGGGAACCACTGGTTTATCACAACAGTTCTTTGGTCGCAGTGGACTGCAGCTGCCTCACAAGAACTGTCTGGATATAGGCTTCTGTCATTGTACGCATTTTGGCTTAGTCAAACTTACTCAAATACTTACTTGTGTGTTACTTTTCCTACCTTCCAACAGTAACACTAATTTAAAAGTTATTTATAAATATTATGCCTGACGCGTAAGGAAACAAGAAAGTTGATCATAAATCTGTTTGTTGCACAGCTGATCCTTCCCAATGTGGAAGTGGAACTTGTGTATTTTGACTTAGGCCTGCCGTACCGGGACCAGACCAATGACCAGGTCACAGTGGACTCTGCGCTGGCCACTCTCAAATACAACGTGGCAGTCAAGTGTGCCACCATCACCCCGGATGAGGATCGAGTTGAGGGTATGTTTGACTTTACTTCTGTATTTTCTTCTGTTTTGCATGGATAGCTCAAGTTATTTGTGGAATTGAATAGAGTTTAAGCTGAAGAAGATGTGGAAGAGTCCAAACGGCACCGTCAGAAACATTTTGGGAGGAACTGTATTTCGTGAACCAATTCTTTGTAAAAACATCCCTCGTCTCGTCCCTGGCTGGACACAGGCCATAACCATCGGCCGACATGCATTTGGCGACCAAGTAAGAGAGACCAAGACATCTCGACTAAAGTCATATTCCCTGGTTAATGATTTTCATAAATGATTCAGTACAGAGCTACAGACTTTGTGGTCGACAAGCCGGGCATGTTCAAGATTGTTTTTGCCCCTGCGGATGGAAGCCAACCAAAAGAGTGGGATGTTTTTGACTTTCCCTCTGGAGGCTGCGGGATGGGAATGTACAACACAGATGACGTAGGAAATACACTTTTGGAGGGGGTCATTCTGAACATAATTTTAGCATTAACAGCACTGTGGATTTTTCTTTGTACCAGTCCATCAGCGGATTCGCTCACAGCTGCTTTCAGTACTCCATCCAGAAAAGATGGCCTCTGTACATGAGCACCAAAAACACCATCCTCAAGTTCTACGATGGACGTTTTAAAGACATCTTTCAGGAAATCTATGAAAAGTAAAAAACAAAAACCCAATCTAATACTAACATTATAGCATACCACATTTTCTATATTCAACCATATTCAATATACACAACCTTAACAGCAGTCTTTTCCCCTCAGATTTTATAAAGACACATTTAACAAGCTGAATATTTGGTACGAACACCGTCTCATTGATGACATGGTGGCACAAGTCCTGAAGTCTTCTGGAGGCTTTGTTTGGGCCTGTAAGAACTACGATGGAGATGTGCAGTCGGATATTCTGGCTCAAGGTTAGTCCACAAAGCTAGTGTTACTGCCTAGTGCTAGTTATCTTTTTGTGTTTTCCAAAGTGGGGTCCGTGGCCGCCTGGTTGTCCTCAGAGGCACTGCAGTCGGGCTTCCAAAAGGTTGTCCACAAATCAAGCGCACACAAATATTAAGTTTATAATGAACTTAATAATAATTTGTCTATGTATAATCTAATTGGATGTATTATCGCGGTCTCCTTGTATTGTATATGTAGAATCACGCGAAAACCATGGCGTTTTCTCTTAAATGGCCCGAATTCTCATCAGTGGAGGCCCCCAGGAGATGGCTTGTATTGTAAATTTGTAGATTGGTTGGATTGTAAAAGATGTAATATTTGCTTTTTAGTCATTATTTTTCTACATCAGTGTGCCTTGGATTTTTCTTTGGGAACAGCCACATTCTTCTGTTTATCTACGCAAAGAACCAGCCTTTTTTGTTGCAGCATTAAGAAGCACCCCGCTTTTCCAATTGAGCACCTGAGTCACTCTTCATACATTTTTACGCACGGACCCACGCAGCGCTTCTCCGTCCTTTTTCTCCAACGGGCCCCAGGAGATCTTCGGATGTATAAGGGGGCCATGACATTCTCAAGTTTGGGATTGGCTGGTCCAATGTACCCCTTGGGCCTTTCAGTAATACTCAAGAGTACCATCTACCCCGTACTTAGAAAGGCACTCATCAAAAATCCCGACCTCTTTTCTGCATAAAGTTGATGCGTTGTGCCCAAAGTAATCCTACAATATTCCCAACTCCCTTTAATATTACTGCCGAATAAGATTTAAATCAGTTTCACCATTTTTTTCCCCATCATTTTATATTGTTGCACAGGTTTTGGCTCTCTGGGTCTGATGACTTCGGTGTTGGTGGTCCCGGACGGTAAGACTATCGAAGCAGAGGCGGCCCATGGCACAGTCACCAGGCATTACCGGGAACACCAGCGGGTAAAGACTTTAAACCAGTCAATGTTTACTTCACATCATATGGCACTGAATGACTGAACAGATGCACGCTCGCTACTTTCATGCGCTCTGCAGGGACGACCTACAAGTACAAACCCGATTGCAAGCATTTTTGCCTGGACCCGAGGCCTAGAGCACAGAGGGAAGCTGGATGGAAACCCCGACTTGATCAAGTTGGTTGTCGCTCCTGCCTCCCATTGACACCGATTTATTTACAGAAGTAGTGGAAGTCTTCTTGTATTGTGTTTTTTTGCAGGTTCTCGCAGACTTTGGAAAGGGTATGCATAGAAACGGTGGAAAGTGGGGTCATGACCAAGGACCTCGCGGGCTGCATTCACGGTTTGGCGAAGTAAGTAAAAGCTCATTCAGCAGCAGCATGGGAGGACCACTTCATTTCAAACCCACTGTTTTCACAGCTGTAAATTGAATGAACATTATGTGAACACATCGGACTTCCTTGACGCAATCAAAACCAATCTGGACAAATCCCTGGAAACATCATGAAAGTATTATTGTTTTAACCTTTAATTCATTAGTTTATGATTGATATGTGACTGATATTTCTTTCATCTGTACTGGTCAATAAATTCACATTGCTCTGTCTGTCTTTCTGAAACCAGTCATCTTTTTATTGCACAACAGAGAGCTGAAATCTAACCATAATACAATAATAATAATGTATTATTATCTTCTTATATTTCATTCAAAACTAACCGTATGTGGTATTGACAGTGCAGGGCAATAAATACTACAATTCGTGAATGAAATAAGGTCGAGTCAGTATATTTTCTACCAGCAGGGGGCATTGCGGGAGCTGCATCGCTCTTCAGATTATTTCCTTCGAAATTTAAATACACTTGTAACGAGAAAAAGGCTGCGATATGCATGAATAACTATCATTGACTGTGCATAAAAGAAATAATGTAGCCTTTTGCATCAAAATATCACTCACATACAAGCTATGGCATGTTTTCCTTTCACTGGGAGGATAAAGATTTGTCCCTATTATTATTATTATGTTTTTACTAGATTTGATTAGTACACAGAATATGACAAAGGAAATTAATCCAACTTGAGAACCTTTATTAAATAAACCATGGCCTTTAAATTAAACATAAAAGAACTAAAGATCATTAGGTTTAGTGTGCATAACGCTGACCTGCATGGCAGGACAAACACTTTCAGCCCCAACATCTCAACTGTGGCCAAATACAACATGTGATTATTCTGCTAAGCCCACTTAACACGGGGAGTCACTCTGAAACAAGAGGAATGAAAACAGCTCTGGTCCTCAACCAATAAACTATACTATTTTGTGAACCAAATGTGGGCTTTAATCTATCATGTAAAAAGTGCTTTGTATAGATTTGTAATGCAAAATTGTTAAGAATGGCATATTCACTAGTTTGACATGAATGTAAAAGTAAACTGTGTTAAAATGTTGGTTAACACTAACTCTTATACAGTTGGGTTTTACATGCCAGCAACATGGGGAACACTGACATAAGACAGTAGCAACTTTGGTAGTAAGTGCACTGTTAAGAATGAGGCTACAATGTCCTGTGCAAAACGCACAAATGCAACAGCCTTTTTTATGATAAACTATGGAATGGTTACCTAGGTTTAGGAGGAGTACTTATGACTAAGTATAGAAAGTTGATATATATACTGTATATAATAATTATATAGTCCACCTGGAAGCATAGTTGCACAAGTCTCTGGCACGTTCAGTCTAATGTATGCACTTCAAAAAGGACATATCAGCGATTTGCAAAGACATGGAAAAAAAAAAAAAGGGTTGACCTTTCTCTTACATCAGACAGGACTGTAGGGAGTGTTTTTCCAATGACTGAGACAAACAGAAGACACAGTACTTATGACTGTCTGCCATATTTGTCTCTGAAAAAGGAAGTGCCAAAAAGACTCCAAACCATGTCTGTGCCATGTTTTATGTTCATCTTGCGCCCAGCACTTCTGGATCTTCAAGACAAAATGTTTTTAGAAAAAAAGAATCCCAAGTGTGTATTGCACTCCCATTCAAGGTGTGGCATAGCTGTTCGTATCCTTCCCAAAGTTGTAATATTCCTCCATGTCTTCCATATTTGCATTTGTGAGCTTTGTGAGGTTCTGAGAGCCACCATTGTCCATGTTGTCTGAGGACGTATAGTTGAAATTCTGTCCTTCATATTCCCCCTGGGCTTCCATTTCAGGCAGAACCTCTGAGAAGACAGAAGAATATGTTTGAACCGATCTTATTAATGCCATGAACAAAAATGACAATACGGCTTGACCCGTTTATTTACTCTGGCTTTTTTCTTGAGAATTGTGATTTTGTTATTTTTGTACATTTCTTGGACACATTGAGAGGACAGTGCTTGGTGCTTGGTTGTTGCTGTGCACTGCCTTTTCTGCAGGTCTTATGTTTTGTGAATTTGGACCTAATTTTGACAAATATGTTCTGCGTTTTTTGCATCATATTTTTAGTGCCGTATTTTCCAGACTATAAGTCACACTTTTTATCATAGTTTGGCTGATCCTGCGACTTATATTCAGGTGCGACTTATATATTAATTAATATGTTATATTAACATACCAGACACCTATTCAGCCTGTTGTTCTGTATTCCATTGTTTCCCAAAGTGGGGTCTGGGGCCCCCTGGGGGTCCTCAGAGGCACTGCAGGGGGGCCTCCAAAGGTTGTCTCCAAATCATTATATGAATTTGTTTGTATATAATCTAATTTGCCTTATTGTCACTGTTTCCTAGTATTGTATAATACAATTAAGCGGTAACCATTGGAAATGTATTTGATTTACTTTTAAATAGTGTGAATTCTTTTAATCGGGGGGGGGGCCCCAAGAGATCTTTGGATGTGTAAGGGGGCCGCGTCACTCATTCCAAAATTGGGAATGGCGGCTCTTTTCTATTGTTATTATTAACTATTACGAACTTGCCTTTCAAGATGAAACGTCTGTTCTTGGTCTCGGATTTTGTCAAATAAATTTCTCCCAAAAAATGCGACTTATAGTCCAGTGCGACTTATACTGTATATGTTTTTTCCTTCTTAATTATGCATTTTTTGGCTGGTGCGACTTATATTCCGAAGCAACTTATAGTCCAGAAAATACAGTACTAAGGACACAATTAGGCAAATTTGAGCTTAAATAAAAGGCATGATGTGTTTCCATTTCAGACAGTGATTCCTCTTACCCTGTGCTTCTGGTGACACGTCCATGCCATGCTTGACCTTCATGTGTCTGCTCAGGTTGCCCTTCAGGTTGAACTTGCTGGTGCAGTATGGACACTTGAAGGGCTTGCTGCCGGCGTGGAGGTGCATGTGGCCCAGGAGGTTGTACATTCGATTGAACGACTTCCCACACACCTGGTTGTGATAGGTTCACATTCAAATCTTTTGCACTTCACCTCACAGCTCAGTCTTTTATTGATTCCAAAGGTAGCGCTTTACTTTTAGCAAAGTAATAGCGTGGTATTAGGATAGACTTAGAAATACTGCAATTATTAAGACTATTAGAGCTGCCTCCTCTGTGGAGAGTTTCAAGTCGCAGCTAAAGACGCATTTCTCTAACCTGGCTTTTATTTCAAGCTAAATGAGACTCTGATGTTAGCGGTTCCATACTTTTTGTATTTTTTGTATATATACAGTATATTTTTTATTGTGTATGGAAAGCACTTTGTGGCAGCCTGTCTGTTTTTTAAAATGTGCTATATAAATAAACTTGACCTTGACCTTGACCATTAGAAATGAGTAAGGACTAAACAATGAGGAGCAGTACATTACACAGTTCAAACATACTAATTACAGAAATGCCATTAGCCTGTTGTAATAATAGAGTGTATAAGAAAGAAGGAGGTAGCCTGCATGGCTTTCCCCGTAGCGTTCAGCGTTCATGCTAGCATTTGAACCGCCGCCATGTTGAATTTTTGGAGCCAAATCCATATTGATGTCCAAGTTATGTTCTCTTTTAATGTTGAAAATATTAAAAGACAGAGAACCACGTCCTGCGTGGTTTAGCACTTGAGAGGGTTTGAGGAAGATAATGAGTTAAAGAGGGGCTAAAAAGTTTACATGGAAAGTCAATAGGAGGTTCTGGAGCCAGCCCCCGTTTGCTAGCAGAAAACTTCCCAGTATCCAAGTATGGCGAGGTATGACATGTCCATTTCATGACATTTATTCACCTTATTCTGCCCCGCCCACTTTTGTTGTAAAAGCATTTCCTGTTTTTTATTAGCACTTCCTGTGAGCTGAAAATCCATTGTTGTCAATGTAAGACAGTGAAGAAAATAAAATGGAAATAAACAAAAACCTCGCAAAAAAGCTCAACGTAAATAAATGTGTGGCTCAGGTTTAGTTTCAGTGGAAGGACAGCATGAAAAAAATTACATAAAATATATATTTTTTGCGATATTATACATTAGTTTTTGTTGTCACTTTAATTGTCTAATTGTTTGTGAATAACTTTAAAGGACCAAAGCTGATGGATATATTTTCACAGTTTGTTGTAAATGTTTCATGTTTAGCCAATAACAAAAAAATTAAAGCCAATATCAGCTCAAGTCAGACCTGCAGTTTCACCATAAAAACAAGATGGCGGCCCCTATGGCAACTTCCTGAATAAGGTGAATACCATTTTTGTGATTTCTCTATCATTAACATATCATAATAGAAGGTTTAGCGGGCATTGGACACACCATTTCTCATCTTACGCAAAACCTCAAATGTTCTGCACATCCATTAATGATTTCTAGGCTTTGACATCATACAAACGTGGTCAATGGGTTGACAACAGCAGAAAACATCTAGGTCAGCTATTCCCAGTGTACAGAGGGTCATGGCCCGCCCCAGAGATACTTTTCTGCCATAAATGTACATTAAATTATTAAAATGATCAATTCCGGATGGATAAATAAATACTGATGCAAAGTATTATATTTCAAAATCCTTACTTCATAAATTCCTATGTTTGATGGCCAACGCTAACAGCTACAGGAAAAATACATTGAACAGGCTAACAAATGATCAAATGTTTACTGGAGTAGCCAACTTGCCGACTGTTGACATTGAATGACTCTCCATTTTATCCTTTTATTTTCTATGGGTACAACCAGGGATAAGATAGCCAAGGGATACTGTATTGTGCGTAGGGCTGGGCAATTAATCCAATTTAAATCAAATCTCGATATTAAAAAAGGTCAAATTAGGGCTGGGCGATATGATGATAAAAGTCTAAATCGTGATCTGATCTCCGTGACGATCTCCGAAACATCGTAATATAATATATCGTGATTCAATGGTTTTTATGTTTAACGCAGCTCTGAGCTCAAATACTGACACTTTCTCCACTCACTGCTTCTGCTGATTAAACCAGAACTAAACCAGCAGAAAACCAGGTCTAAACCAGGTCTAAAATTGGACAATATCACAGACTGAATCTCGGTTAAACTAGGACTAAACCAAGTAAACCGGTCTAAAGCAGAGACCAGACATCCAAACCAGGACCAAACTAAAGAGGACCAATAATGGACAGACCGAAACGATGGTTACCCTGAACTAAACCAGGACTAAACCTGGACAATATCACAGACTAAACCCAGACCCGGATCTACAGGGGTGCAAAAGGGTGCATTGTACCCTCATTTTAAAAAGTTTGCACCCTCAGTTTTAGTGACATCACAATGGATTTTAATAGCAAAGGTCTCTATTTGCACCCCAATGAAACACAAATGCACCCTCAGTCAGTTTGTTCTCAGTCAGTTTGTTCAGTTTAGTCCTGGTTCACTGACTGAACCAGGAATAAACCATGAGGGTAAAATGTCAAAACTAACCAAGGACTGAAACGGGTCTTAACCAAGACTACGCCACGACTAAACCCCACAATTCACAATCCAAAAAGGGGGAGGCGCTCACAAGCTTTAGCTTCTGTCTACTCCTTTTGGGCATCATATCTGCTCTGTATATATTTATTCATTTATGTATTCTCTTTCGCTTTGCTTACTACTGTATGCCGATCTGTACCTTTATGTCCAACTTTGTGACTCAGACGCTCAAATAAAAAGACGAAATGAAAATAAATAAACCAGGTCCTGGTTTACCCATGAAGAAGCAGATGGCCTTAGTCGCATGAATTGTGAGAAAATCGAAATCGTGATTTAAACAAAAGAAAAATGTGATAAGCCCAGCCCTAGGTCAATTACGATAGTCGCGTAGTGAGCTTTAATTGTCAAGGCAACTAGCCAATCCATCCGCAGAAAATAAAACGTACCGCTCACTAGCAATTACAGGTCCAGCCCAGTAGATGGCGGTAAATGCTCAGTTGTTTCTGTTTATACCTCTTTGGTTGTTTCCAAATCAATCCAGCTTCGTAAGTAGCTAACTGCTGACGGTGAAAAAATTACCTGCAGTTTCCCCCAAATATTGGAGCACTAAGCGAGATGAGAATTTCTTAAAGATTTCTACTCAAATGGAAAAGGTAGGCCAGAGATGCTTTTCTAACAATTGTTAGTAAACTTAATCTGTGCTAGCACGCTGGCTAACGCTAGCTGTTGTTGCAATGTTGGTTCTTCACCGTTTTTTGTTTTGTCCCTGGCCATGTGAGAGCTGTGTGGCATCGTTGTGACTACTGTGTGGGAGGGGAAGTGCCCATTTCTGCTTCTTTAGTAGAAAGTTAGCAGTTAGCGCACTTTAGAAGTGATGTAGCATTAGCATTACAACAGGACACTGGGTTAATGTTTATTATAATGGAGTAAATTAGGGGAATGTCCGGTTTCACGTAGTTACCATAAATATAATTTTTAGATACCACGCCATTTCCATCCGGTTACCACTGTGCCTAGTGCTACCTTTGAATCCATAAAAGACAAAATTCCAAACGAAAAGAGACAAAGACGGTGTGCGTTTTGCCTGTCACACGGCTCACCTTGCATTTGAAAGGCTTCACAGGCAGATGGACAATCATGTGGGTCTTGAGTGTCTGTTTCTGGATGAAGCTCTTGAAGCAGACGTGACACTGGAACGGCCGCACGCTGTTGTGTATCAGCATGTGCCTCTTCAGGTTGGCCGACAGGGTGAACTCCCTCGAACACACCTCGCACTTGTGGCCCTTCATTCCCTACAGCAACAACGTGACGGCAATCTTAAACGTTTTCGAATGTGCAGTACATTAATATCATTTTGGACTAGGTCTCGTAATTATCCATGGCACACTAAACTTCTCGCTGCTTTTTAGCCAAATTGTTACAAGAAAGATGGACAGAGTGTAGCCATTCAAAGCAAAACAACATCAACAACGAAAATTCTAATATTTTATGCATTGAACTGGAAACCTCACCACAGAATTAAAACAAAAACTGAACTGGACATATATTCTTCATCTTAATAGTAGGCCTATATGGTACCCCATATATACTGTATATAATAGGTTTGATGCAGGTAGTAACACCAAGCAATTACTGGCATTTCACGCAGATGTGCAAGATAATAAGCATGACAGAACTGGTATTACTTTAGAGTCTAAATTGAGGTCTCTAATGCCACCATGAACAGGTCAGATTAAGATTTCAGGAGTAATAATAATACTATAGAGTTGTAAGGCCATGTAGCAATTTTGAAGTATGCTGATTAGGTCAAAGAACGTGTTAGTTTCCTCTCTTTATCAAAGCTGTTCAGATATGGTTGCTTGAATAATGAATATGGTTGACTGTACCTTATGAGTGAGTGAGTGCTGCCGTAGGTGATGGAGCTGTACAAACTCCAGGCCGCACTGGGAGCAGGTGTAAGGTCTGGGACTCTGGTGTTTCAGGATGTGGTTCTGCAGTTGGCTGCGATAGGCGAACGACTTGTTACACTCTGTGCACTGGAAGGTGTGCGGGCCTTCATGGCTGGTCTGGTGCCGTTTGAGGTGGGCGTATGTGGGGAACTCCATGTTGCACTGTGAGCACACATGGCACCGTCCACGCTCGTGCTTCACTTCATGCGCTCTGAGCTCGCTGGGATAAGCAAACCCCCGGCGGCAGAAGCGGCAGCTGTAGGGCTTGACGTCAGTGTGTTGGAGCATGTGGCGCTTCAGATGACTGGTCTGTGTAAAGCCCTTCTTGCACACGGTGCATTTGTGCGGCCTCGTGCCCTGGTGGGTCAGCAGATGTGTCTGAAGGTGGCTGGGCTGTTTGAAGAGCTTCCCACAGTGGGGACATGCATGTGGTTTGATGCCATTGTGTCCCAGGATGTGTGTGACCAGGTTGTACTTGGAGGTGTAGGATTTGTCACACATGCGGCACTTCCAGCGCTTGAGGCCGTCTCCAACATCCACACAGTAAGACTCGTCAATTTGAATATTGATATCAAGCCTGTCTACTCTACGACCCCCCTGGCGGCGTGGTGTTTGGGGCTGCTGAGGTTGTTGATGCTGCGCCCCTCCACTCCCATCTGTCCACATCATGCCCTGCCCACTGTCCTCATACTCTCCGCCCATCCCCATCTCATTTGAGTCATAACTGCCCACTTCGCTGGTTTGGAAGTAGCTGCTGATGGCTTCCTCTTGCTGAGCAGGCTTCATCATATTGTTCCCCTGGTGTTCCACACCATCTCCCTCCTCTCTACCTGGTCGCCCATGGGCTCCCATAGCCCTTGGGGCTGGTAGTCCCCTGTGGGCAGATGGATCTGCTCCTCTGTGGCTCACCTGGCCAGGAGGGGGGTGGGGGTGAACAGGGGCTTGCTGTGGCTGCTGCTGTGGCTGCTGTGGCTGCTGCTGAGGCTGCTGCTGAGGTTGCTGCTGCTGCGGCTGGTGTTGTTGTTGAGTGGATGCCTCTCGGTCACACTCCACACAGTTTTTATTAGGAACTCTCAAAGAGGCAGGATCTACTTGGATCAGGCCACCTCTAGGAGCCAGGTTGTTGAGCATATGAACACATGAGGATATCCCAGAGCTCACTACTTCTCCTTTTACATGAGACAGTGTCCCATCTCCAACTGGGCGGTTGTTGAGGCGGTCTGGGAGAACCATTTTAGCGTCTTGGTGTGCAGGAGGGCCCTGCTGCCACCTCCTCTGACTGCAGCTGGGTTGCATCTGTCCGTCCTCTCCCAAGTTGTCTCCAAGGTAATCTCCGTTAGCTCCAATAAGCTGATCTGCGTATTCGTAGTCTACTCCGTCTACTGGGGGTGCTGGGGACTCTTTGGTTTCACCTGTGTAGAAGCCATTGGGTGCAATGGTAGCTCCGAAAACTTCATTCTGTGAGATAAGACCTAGCACGGCGGCCTGGGCCAAGGACAGCACAACAACGGGATCTGTCTGTGTGCTTGTGTCCACCAGCCGGGCCATTCCCTTGGGTTCACATCTACCCAGGCGCCGGCTCGCCTCCTCCTGCAACAAACAGACAAGCTCTGTCAAACTAAGGCTCTTACACAAATTAGTAATACATACCGAACCTGAAATTGTTATACAGAATGTCTTGTGTTAAAGCACAAGGAATGTTATCGTTTCACTATTATTATTATTGAGACATAACTGTATTTTCAAAAATACAAAGAAAGTGAGCTCTTCACTGGGTCTGATGAATAGAACTGCACAGTCAGGTGCTCCACACGGACGATCAGAGATAACTTGATAAGACCTGGTGCCTGACTGTAGACCGGTAAATTTAGGCAAAAAGAGACTGGGGCACACTAGCTGAAAGATTAAGATAAGATAAGAGAATACTTTATTGATCTCACAACGCATTTCGACCAATGCAGACTCTTTTTGCCTAAATTTACCTGGCATCAGCTCTTATCAAGTTATAACTGTATTTTCTTTCAATATTTTGTCACACAAACAAACAAATATGCAACAGACCCCCAAAGGGACATTTGAGAAACTATGGTAATATAAACTCATAAGCTACATAGTAATCTTGAAGGCTGTGTACAAGGCATGGGATTGTGGGTATAGTAGTCCAATGACAAACCAAGTCAAACACAATGAGGAAATAATACGAGGTTTGGGAAACACACACGCTGGGAACATAAGCAATCTATATCGGCTGGTTGAGAGAGAAGGGAGAGCAGAGAAGCTTTGATGAGTCTAGAGACGGAGAGGAAAAAGAACGAGCGAAGGAGATAAAGAGCCGCCAGGATCAGGAGAGACAGATACGAGAAAGGAAGGAGGGAGGATGGAGAGCAAGCCGCTAAAAGGAGGACAGACAGAGGCTGACGATAGATGACAGAAAGACGAGGCAAAAACAAACATAAAACATGGGACATTTCAGGATTATCCTAGTGGCATATCAAAGCTGTTAGCGCAACTATTTGGCAACTTTCAAAGATGATCAAAATGATTTCTAACATTCAAACTAAACAAAAGTACAGAGACATTTACAGTTTAATGAACTACAAAGTCCACAAAGCCACTGAACTCACCACACTTCTCTTGTAAAGCTTCAGGTGCTTCAAGGACCTCATCCTTCTTCTGAGTGAGAGCAGACTATCCGTCTGATCTTTATATGTAAGGCACGGCAAGGGGCGGGGCATAAAGCCTTCCCCACCTTCCTCTTCCTCAAACGCTCTCTAGTGCTATAGTAGTGGCTCCAGTAACGCAGGCCAAGCACAAACAACAACAATCTACAAATCAGACAGCAGGCCTCGATTATCAGCTACAACTCTCTCACGCAATTACTTACACATTTAAGAAGAAATTTGGTTTTGATTTGTTTCGGCAGGCTGGCCATTTCTGCATGCTTCCTTATCTCAGAGACCAAAGTGTCCAAACACTGCTTTGTGCCCCGGCTTGAATCAAGTTGACGAAAGGTGACGGAAAATAGACGACTGAACGGATGATAGAGGGCAATGCTGAGAGAGAGAAAGAGGAAGGTTGAGTGCAGGAATAGAAAGAGGATCGAGGGAGAGAAAGAGAGAGAGAGAAGGGAGGGGGTGAGAGAGACAGAAAGAGAAAGAGAAGAGGGGGATGGGCAGAGCAGAATGCAGTAAAGGAATAAGACATTTAAAATGGATAGACGTTTTCTCTAAAAGAGATCGAGACTTTAACTGGTAACTAATGTTTGG
>OMNZ01095283.1:7395-24063 GCA_900303255.1 Lesueurigobius sanzi
CTTTTTAACTTTTTATCAATAAATAATTGAAAAGTTATTGAGCTTTTGATTTAAAATATTCTTGGCGGAATCCCATTGTAATAAATAGGGCACAATTTGGCACTTTTTAGATATATATATATATATATAATATTTCAATGAAATAGAAAATTTTGGATCCTATTTATATATTTGGTCATAAAATACAGTTTTTCCAAGAAAAAAAATATACACTTTTTGTGAACACATTTTAAAAATAGATTCAAATAAACAAGGATTGTCTCTAAAAGTGGCAAGTCCCCACAAATGGGGACATTAGGGCTTAAGAGGTTAATGGGTATTTGACCTTTTAGTGACCTGGGGGTTTAGATGGCACCCTTACTTTCCATCACAGTGGCCTTTATGTCACTCCAGTATTAAATGCTTCTTAGGGTGGCTGGATCCTGGGGCTGCAGGGATGAAAAGTAAAGGCGCCATGCTAACCACCAACAATCATCAAAGCCCCAAAACTGCATTTTATTCATCACCTTTGACGTTTTTCAATAAAGTGTTGCATTCAAAATCTGAGGTTGTGGTCCACGGAGCATCTAGTGAAAGCCACTGTGTCACTAAAAGGGCAAATACACAATGATATCAAGTTTTTTTCTTTTGCATAAAAAGTTCTACAATGCTGTATGTCCAACTCTGGAGTCATTATGGCTGACAACCAATGACTCACAATTTTAATGATCACAAAGAGTAAATCACAGAGCTGGAATTATTTGTCATGTAATGTCTTCTGGAAAAACAAGAATGTCTCCATGGAGTCTTACTAAAACCTGGTAACGTGTAGTTCAGACATTAATAAATACTATATGAGTCTTCCATTAGTCAAAGGTCATACAATCAATCAATCAATCAATCAAATTTTATGTGTATAGCAGTTTACAACAACACAGGAAGACCAAAGTGCTTCGCAGAGGGATAAAACAATTAAAACAAAGACATTAATACAACCCAAAAAGAGGTCCTATAGTCCTCAGTGTTAAAAAACAGTCTGATGTCTGAACAGATAAGTCTTACCTGGACTTAAAAAGTGACAGGTCAGTAAGAACACGGAGACTAAACAGTGGAACAGGCTGTTCCACTGACAACAGCAAAATAATTACAGATCTACCGTAATCACAATCGTAATTCCAACTAGATATTTCTCCAAAAGTCTGTAGCCACAATTACTTTTTATTATTATTTTTTGCCAGTGAAAAGACAGATTGTATCGTAAAACCTTGAACTTAATTCTTGTTAATAAAAGCAGCAGAGGTCAGCAGCACCAAGTGCTCGAGAGCCAAATCGTATTTCTTATAAACCATTCAATGAAATATCAGTCCAAAGATGACCAAAAGTAAGCTGCCTCATAAAGAAACTTTTACACGCTGATGTTACCTCAAGCGCTCTCAACTCGCCGACAGTAAACTACGGTAGAGTAGTTGTCTGTCTGTTGCACCAGTCTCTTCTCTGGCAAACTCTTCTGCATAATGTGCTGTGATTAAAGCCACACTCCATTGAATCTTTCATGGACTTCAGATTGAACATGTGTTGTGAGAGTGCTTTGATGCTGTCTCATCCTGTACCAGCTTGTCTTTCTCTTGTGATGTAGGTTTTGCATATCCACGTTTTCTAAAACTTTCTCACACCAGGCCCCTTAATTAAACCACTTTTTCCAATGTGATCAAGAGTTATAGAAACAAAATATATATAGAATAGCGTAGTAGTACACAGATGCACATTTTTCATACGTCTGTAGTGTACTTAAACTACACATGAACGCAGAATAGCAGCTCTTATTGCACATTTTTCTTTCTCTAAACAAGCTGGGACTTCTAGAGGGCAGGGGCTTGCTTTACTGCAGCCAAAACAAACCTTTAACGCATTTGCTACCGGGCTGCACAGAAACAATAAATAATGTCCGAAATCCAAATTCTCAGATTTGACTTTGGCCTGTCAAATCGGCCAAGCCAATAATCTTGTCCATAGATATATAATAAAACTCCTGATCCACAGAAATCCATTGGAATATATCCAGTTTTATTTTATTTCTACGCTCTGCTCCTCGATGATGACGCATCACACATAACCGCGTAAAAGCTAGCTATGTTAGTAAGCCATGTACAAGCTATAGCGAAAATGAGTAAAAAACAAAAACAAATGTCTTTGGAAAACTTTTTTTGCTACGGCAAGGGCCAACTGATGGGCCAGAAGAGGAGCCCAAGACCTCCAAGAAAAAGAAAGCTAATTTTAACAGACCGTACCAGATGTCTGGTTTGTCGCTACTGGTGACTCTCGCATGCACCAAGTCCGCTCTGCATAATACTGTATGTGGAGACAGGCAAACGAGACAATGAAGCCTTGAAAACTGCATCGGCACATGGAGACTAAACACCCTGGATTAAAATATAAACCTTTGGAGTTTTTTGAAAGAAAGAAACGCAAACAAGAAGGACAGAAGCAATTACTCGCAAAGAAACCAGCCCAAAGCTCACACTGATTCAGTGTTTGGTGAGTTTAACTTTTCATGCACTTATTCTTGCTGTATTATCTGCCACACATGGAAAGCCGGTCTGTGAAAATAATGCTTACATTAAACCGGTCCGTGGTGCAAAAAAGGTTGGGGATGGCTGCTTTAGATGGTCATCGCTTCGAGACTCATCGAGAGCCAAAAGACAGGCAAATGACATGGTTTCCCATATAATCCTCCTGGACCTCTGAGCATTCTCGCTCGATCCAACTGGAGCTTGCCGGTGTTTGCTGTGGTGACTGGAGCAAAAGTTAACACC
This sequence comes from Lesueurigobius sanzi, assembly GCA_900303255.1. Classification (NCBI taxonomy): domain Eukaryota; kingdom Metazoa; phylum Chordata; class Actinopteri; order Gobiiformes; family Gobiidae; genus Lesueurigobius; species Lesueurigobius sanzi. Next base: position 10,188 of record OMNZ01095283.1, read on the forward strand.
TGTGGTCACCACCATCCTGTGGGAAGCTATGTCACTAGATGCAGGTAATGCCCACAAACGATCATGGTTGAATAAGTGAGAGGGCAAACAAAGAGTGAAAATACCAACTCTTTCCCCTCCTGGCCCACAGCTAAAAATGCTGAATTATGGATGCATTTTAACATACAGAGATATCAAGAGGAACAAAGGGGTTCAATGGCCCTGTCACAGCCCGATCCTTACATTGGCCCGATGTTTGTTGACTTTCTTGTTGACATTTGTTATTCATTTAAGGTTAATTAAAAGAGTGAGTGAATCACGTTAAAGATCTCTATCTCTCTTTTCTATGAAGGTTTTCTATGGTAGGCTCCGTTTTACACTTTAAAAACTTGTTGTCATGGAAATTAGACAAATATTTCACTCTTAAAATCCACTTAAAAGGTGTAAAATGCGTCTTGAAACAAACATTTTTGTCAGAGAGTCCTGTATTTCAACTGAAGTGAGTTTTTCTTTGCTGCTGAACACTTTTCCTGGCAGTTGTTGAAGGTCATGTAAACGTTAGATCGGAAACATTTGAGTAGTTCCTGTTTCATTATGATTTCAAAAGAGTAAACTCAGTTCTAGTTGCTACGTTATGTGCCCTAGTATGACGTGCTGCCGTTTGTATCTGTCTTTTGGCCTTGGAGAAGAGAGAACATCAAGGCTGGTGAGTTGTATTCATTAACTCTCTGGACTCTGATCGTTTATCCACTTGGATGTCTAAGCATTCTTGTTTGATAAAGAACATTGTCATAATTATTATGAAGTTGAATCAATCTTGAACCCTATAATTTAGAAAGTGTTTTTGGAGCTACTTTTAGCGGTCTGGAGAGCTCGTGTTTGGAGATCATTGCTTGAGTACCATAACCACCTGGACACGGGAAGAAAATGCACACTCCACACAGACATGCCCAAGAATTGAAAAGAATGCATGTGTGTAGCCTATAAAAGAAAATGTTAGTGGTCTTGCAACCAGCAGTAATGGCTTCACAGGTTGTACATTCATTTAAAATTTCAGTTTCCCTGTCTTTGCCTGTGAGGAGAATGAACTCTTTATGCTGGGAGCCTTATGAATCATTCGTCTTGATGTTTTTCTGTTCCTTTCTCCATGCACACTGCTGAGTCTAACCTGAAAATGTGGGAACGCTTCGATGTCGCCCTTCCCCTTCCTCGGCTCCACCACCAGTGATTATACAATTGATTTTTTTCCCACCACTGGTTCCCTGCTATAGAAACAGTAATAACAATTTATCTTGGGCCCTTGTTCCTTCGTAGCGAGAGCCGCAGCCGGAAAACCGGAGCGAAAGTGCTGTGTTTTTATGATTTATGGAGGTTATTTGACCCATGCTTATTAGAGGGATCTGCTAAACGTGATGCAGACCTCAGAAATAGACTATGGGCCGGCTTTGGGATGGCAGGGCGAACACGGAGCACCGGGGAAAGATGGAAAGGGTGTCCGTGCAGATTGGACAACAAAGAAGACCAATATGAACACTGCTCTCGGAGTATTTATCATTTAGTACATGTCTGTTGGTAACAAAGCCTTCTGAAAAGATGCTAAATGTAACTTTTGAAATTAAATTGCCATCTTTAGAGATATTTCCTTTTCTAATGCAAACAAAAACAATGTAAAATAGAGAAAGATGTTCTAATGTTTAACGCAAAATAGGTGAAAATATATATATACCGGTAGTATAATTTATAAATGATGAATTATCTCTTAATTCATCATGAATAATTCATTAATTAATACTTACTAACTACTTAACTACTACAGTAAACTGATCCTTAACTTCTAATCAATAGTTCTTCAGATATTTTGGTTATTCATTATTTTTTATACTTAATTGACTATGAAGTAACAACTTATTAACAGTCTACACTTTAGAAAAGCTGTTTTTCACGTTCTTTTAGTAAGACAGGAGGTTTGTTAACCTGCTTGACTAGTTTCAACCACTTCCTGTAGTCTTTGTCATAAGTGTCTCATGGTGAAGTGATGTCCAAGGCTGCTTATATGGATTTTCCAGTCAGCAGGGGAAGCTTGTTCCCCGATTGACTGAGGCCTTCTCCAGGACGGCGTCCCAGGTGTGAGAAAGGGTGTACGCTCCGTCGTCCCGGTTCATTGATGTTGGTGCACGTTTCCTGATCTCGATGGCTTCTCTCATCCAGCGGTGGAACTTGTTACTTTTAGGAAGTAGTTGAAACTAGTCAAGCAGGTAAACAAAACCTCCTGTCTTACTAAAAGAGCACTAAAAACAGTTTAAACTAAGAAGACAGTATGAACTTTTTCAGACTTTAGAACAGGGGTCGGGAACCTTTTCAGCTAAAAGAGCCAAAAAAGTTACATATATTAACATTTATTTCCGTAAGAGCCATACAATATTTTTTTTAATCTGAATACTGACCTATTGGATTTTATGCATCTGGACCACAATACGCACTGCTCTGGATCTACAGCTGGATTGTTACACACAATGTGGTCGTCTTCATAAACCCTACACGGCCACACTGATTTTTTTTTTTAATTATGAAATGTAACCCCTATTCTCATATACTCATTGTGTTGAGAAACGCCAGCTAAGATTTGTCTGAGAGCCACATGCAGTCATTAAAAGAGCCACATCTCGCATGGACGTATTAGTTTATAATTGTTCATACAAACTAATCATTAATAAATGCTTACATCATGGTCTAATATAGCATCTAAAATGTGGTTTTAAATGGTTAATTCATAATTAATTACGTTTTAAATTATAATGAATAACCAAAGCATCTGTAGAACTTCCAACAGTATATCTGCCCTATTCCTGAAGAGCACCTGTTTAGACCACACCAAAAGTGCATCTGTAGAACTATTGATTAGAAGCATTCATTTACTCTTAGTAGTTAAGTAGTTAGTCATACTTAATTAATGAATTGTTCCTGATGAGTTGAGTGTTAATTCATCATTTGTTAAGGCTAAATAAGATGTAGTTATTATAAAGTCTTTTTTTCTCATATAGCCTGTGAACCTATTACTTTTTGTTTGCATTTATCTGTATTTATTAATTTTATATAGACCATCTTTACAACGCAGGTTTAGTCCTCCAAACCTTTTATGCAGTGAATCTTTGGCAATCACAGCCACCAGTTTTTTTTTTTTATCGTCATTTGTAAAAGGTTTTCACTGTGCAGTTGGTTTCGATCGGGGCTGAGAAACGTCAATAAGACAGAGGGGTGACATTGAACGGTTCCCGCTGTGATTATCTGTTGTGCTAAAGACACACTGCCTCCTCAGTACATCACCAGACCCAGCCAACAATACAGAAAGCAATTACCGAGCCAAGCCAACTCTTCTCTGTCAATGCTAGAAAAAGACCGCAATATTAGGGAAGACAATGTGCTGCACCGAATTCAATCCCCGCAGTGGACTGGAGTTGTGTACATAACCCACTCTCACCTTACGGAAAGAAGGTCGAGGCTAAAACTCCAGGATGAAGCCTATTTTCCCCTCATTTATTCTGGTGATTTCCTTCCAGGTACTATGCTTTTCCCGTTTACATTAAGCCAGTGCTAAGCCGGTCTGCACTGGCCTGAAATTGAATGTTTTTGTAAGGGATTCATATCCAGATATTTAGCTGGACTTTCTCGATAACGATGATCTCGCGATACTTTTTGCAAACCATCAAAGATATGTCAAAATGTGCTGGTAAATTTATTCATTTAGATCGCTGTGTCGTCGGAAAGAGAATTCTTCTGACAGCATATTGCCCACCTCTAGTTTAGGTTTATTCCAAACAAAACAACAAGTTCAGGTTGACAAGCCCCATCACAAAACACATGAAGGTCCGCATTATGTTACCCAGTGCTGCATCAGGGAGCATCATGGAAGAGCTCTAGACGCCAGAGGTACCAAAGCTCATTGTGTCTTAGCAGTTTTCTCCTCGGAGTTAGGGGTGAGGTTATTAGGTTCGGGATCGGTAGCTTGATTTCAAACCCGTCCGTGGAGGAGAGCGAAACATTGGCTGAGTTCAAGTTAGTGTGCTGATGTGGGATTACTGGGAACAGCAACACTTGTAAGGCCCACTGTAGGTAGGCCAGTGGTTCCCAAACTTTTTTGTCCCGCGTTCCCCTTGGGTTTTTTAATTCATACTCCGAATACCCCCTGCCTCAATGGTTTTTTGATTATTTAGTAAGTGAATGACTAAAACTCCTATTTATCAGCTAAAAGACACCAAATACTCTTAAACTCTTTACAGTAACATGCTTTAAATAGCCTTTTCTTTGAGCATAATAATCAAAAATACATTTCAGTTTTATCCTATTTTTTTTATCTGAAATTATTCCAAGTACCCCCAGCTAAGCTCTTTCGTAGCCCTGGTTGGGAACCACTAGTGTAGGCTACCAGGGAATACAGGTACACATCCCTGCCCAGTACAAAATCTAAGCCATGAACAATAATTCAGATAAATGCAGTATTTTACATAGGATAGGATAAGATAGGATATAACTTTATTCATCTTGAAGGAAATTGATGTGCCAGAAGGAGATATAAAAGACACAATTCATTTCAAAACAGTAAAACTAACATATTAAAACTAAAATATCGTACATTCCTACTGGACAACTACACGAGGAAGTGCAAGATGTGTGTAATTTGTTCTCTCACTATGCCTCGTTGCTAAAGCTTTATCATTATTATAGTTAGTATTATAGTTATAGTATAGTAGTAGTATATTACACCGAAGAAAAACCCTGTGAAACCTTTCATTGACAATGGCAATAACGATGATTCTAATTTCCTAAAGGGGGACGAGTGAAACAGTCCAATGGCGACTGTGATGCTCTGTGCTGCACCGTGACATCCTCAGTCTCCCATGAAGGTGCTCTTTTAGGAGAGCAGGGTTTCATGCAGGGGGTGAGAAGGATTGCTTGCCTCTGATGCTGAGCAGCTTCTGTAACATCCTCCTATCTGCTAGTGCCGACTGGCTCCAGCTCCAGACCCAAGACTGATCCAGCTTTCTTAACCAGCTTATTCAGCCAGTTCATGTCCGCACCTTTCAGTCCTCCTCCCCAGCACACCACTGCATAAGATACACCACTGCATAAGATGGCACTGGCTACAGAGTGGTAGGACATCAGCAGCATGATCCGACCAGAGTCTCCCCGATATATACAGTCTGCTCTGTCCTTTGTTGAACCGAGCTTCAGTGTTCATTGACCAGTCCGGCTTGTTGTCTATGTGGACTCCCAGATAGAGCCCACAATATCAACATCTGTGCCAGTGATGTTAATTGGGCTGTGGGAGGTCCTCTTCCTTTTGAAATCCCCCATCAGGAGGAAGAATTACCACAACAAGCAAGAAAACTTCTAATAATTCCTAATAAATACTTTCATGCCCTCATTGCATCATTGTACAAGTACATGCACAGTATGTACATTAAGTATGTTTAAAGTGTTTAACATGACACATTCTTTCCATCTATTCCATAATTTTACACCACAGACCGTTATGCACATCATTTTTCTTGTTGCTCTTACTTTTGGCAACTGAAAATGAATGTGCCCTCTTAAATAATAAGCACCCCCTCTTTCTTTGATCATTTCTTTTTTGTAAATCACCAGGAAGTCCTTCATGTCTTGCTTGACTTGTGCAGTCAAAATTTTAAGATCCTCTTGCTTGTTTTAAAATATTTAAATGGACTGGCCCACCTTCGTCTGTCTGATTTGCTGCTTGTGCATGCCCCCGCCAGGGCACTATGCTCAGCAGATCTCCTTTTCCTAAACCTGCCCAGAACACTCTTAAAAACTAGAAGAAACAGAGGTTTTGCTTCCGCTGCTCCCTGGTTCTGGAATAATCTGCTCCTCAGGGTCAGCCTAGACTCTTAACTTCTTCAAATCATCATTGAAGACCAATATGTTCACATTGGCTTCCCCTGTTTTTTATTCTTGACCCTTTATATGCTTTTTAAATGTAGGTCTCTTATATGTTTATACTATGTATATATACAAATAAATGTAAATACTAAAGTGTATCCAGCACACAGGACATTTCACTCCCAGGACCTCAAATGTGGAAGCATAATATTTATTATTTAATTGAAACTGGGGAATGGACTGTGCTGACTCCCAATGCATTTCTAGACTCCTGTGAGTAAAGAGGGATGCTGCCATTGATTTTTTATTTTTTTTTGCTTTATATCATCCCAAAGCTTTTTGAGCTTTTAACCATGATATTATGTTATATCCTCATCAAAAACATACATGGTGTTTTGTTTCAGTATGCCTCCATAATGTAGTCCGTCCTCTTACGCACTCAAAACCCAAGCCCACACTCCGGTAAACGTCATGCAGAGACATCTGTGACGGCCCAGTGCACCTTCACCAAACCTGTCCATAGCTACATAGTCCAAAAAGGTTCTTCTATTGTAAATAATTCATGATTCATGAACAGCCCAGAGTGTTTTATTTTTAATACTTGACAATGACGACTGCTCACTTCCCTGCAGTCTTCCTCAGAGCTGGTCATGTGATGTCGCTGTGACGTATCTTGTCAGCTGATTCAGACCGTTTTGGGAGCTGTTTTCCCATCGGTGGAGGTGGGACGACAGCGCCATCTGCGGTCCGACTTCTTTAGTACAGCGTCCCAGGTGTGTGAAAGCAAACAAGCCCCCTCATCCCGGTTTACTGTCTCGGGGGCACGGGGATGTTCATAGCTACACTTTGTTCCCAGCCCTGATGAATGTTTACTGGTACACATCTTTTGTAAGTTTCATTTTTGCACTGTTGCCCAGCCAATGGAGCACATTTGAGGAAGAAGTCTTTAACTAACTGAGACTCTGATGATAGCGGATCATACTTTTGTATTTTTTTTTAGCATTTTCTTTGTTGAAGTGTTTGGAAAGGACTTTGTGGCAGCCATGTCTGTTTTTAAAATGTGCTATATAAATAAACTTGACCTTGGCCCCTCTGCTGGCATGTTGTATAACTGCATTTTATAACATACATTTAAAAGCAATGGGGGGTTTTCTAGACACATGAAAGACACGTGATAAGACTTTATTGATCTCACAATGGAGAAATTGTTACAGCAGGAATAGGCCACCGTTTTTCCATACTGAAATATGTTCTTACCTTAGCTTAGACGAGTTGATGCATACCTGTCTGGTCTTTGTGCGGGCCCTCAGTCAAATATGTTGTTAGCAGAGACCAAAATATGTTGTTAGCATTAGCCTCTCCTATGGATCCAACCCGTTTGGATCCATAGGAATATGCTAACAAGGCTAAGAATGCTAACAAGCTCTTTGGTCTTTTTGCGCGACTGAAGGCACAAACAAAGACCAGACAGGTTTGCATCAACTTGTCTAAGCTCAGGTATGAACATGCAGTATCTCAGGATGGAAAAACGGTGGCCTGTTCCTTTAAGAACACACACATAATATAAAGAAATGTGCCATCAAAGAAAATGTGAAAACAAATAATAATGGAATCAAGAAATGAAGAACAAGCTTTAAAAAGGAAGCAAAAAATGCAAATGAATGAAATTAGAACAAAAATATGTTATTTTAAGTAATTTTACAAAAGATACAAAGGTTAGATGTCTAAAGTATTAGCAAAAGCCTGACTGACACATAATGCCAGGCCCTTTGCGATTAACTTGCCTTCAATATGAATATGTTTTTGGCCCACAGCCCATGTCCTGCTAAGCCATACAGCAACACTTTCATCATGCTTATAGTAATCTCATGGTGACATCGCCTTAAATTGTGTCTTTGTAGCACCACACTTTTGAAGCCACCATGAAAGCCCCAGGTATCTTTATGTTTTTTACACTAACAGGTGTGATAGCGCGCGTTTGATGCCCTTATTTATTCCCACCCTCCCGATTTGTTGTTGATGTTGTGCCCAAAGCAAGCCTCGGTGGCTCTCTCCGCTCGTGTTGTCCCCGGCCGAGTGGAGTTTATGCAGTCGTTTAAACATGGCGCCTGCCTCTCCTGTGGATAGTGATAATATTTAACTGCTGACCTTATCGCGCTCTCCTCGGAGCCAGCGACTCCGGAGCATGGTAATGTCTGACACAACTCTGTATGGAGCATGCTAATCCAGCGGTGGCCAGGCCTGATTAAAGATGGGTATCGCCCCGGATGGTAAACAAGGCCCAGCCCCAAAGATACTGTACATCACTACTGTGCACAGGAGCATTGAAGGCTTACTCTTCCACCTGAAAATTGTATTATTGATGCAATGGTCAGATAAGGAGCAGCAGTTAATGCGTTTGCAACATTTGTGTTATTTGGTGGTGGTAGTCAACAGTGTTCGTTTCTAAGATATTTTTTCATTTTCAAATTTTACCCCACTGGCAGATGCTTAAAGACAATATTATATTTCTAGATTACTTTTTGCAGCGCAGATATTTTCATCAACTGTAATACAAACAAAGAAAGGAAAAGACTCAAAACATCTGAACTTCAGTGACAAAGTTTGAAAGAGCCTCATATCATTTAAATTCACTGCCAAAAGAAGAGGTCTGTGCTATGTTCATGTGGGAGAAGCTCTAAATATGATTGAATATGTTTGTATGCAATAGTATAAATGTAAAGTCCAATAATAATTCATAATAATTCATATTGCTAGCTGTATGGTTGATAATGTCTCTGAATTAGGACAAAAGAACTTCATAAAAGTATTATGTCATACTTCTTGACTACTACAAATGAATGCACTGTATATCTACTGCCTAACTGTGAATACAAAAGGGGGTAGGCTCTAGCAAGCTTTTGCTTCTGCCTACTCCTTTTGGGCATCATATCTGCTCTGTATATATTTATTTGTGTACTCTGTCTGGCTTTGCTTGCCATGCTGATATGTACTTCCATGTCCAACTTTGTGAACCTCAGATGCTCAAATAAAAAGAGGAACGAAAGTTGGGGATGAAGTGTTTGGAATTGAACAATCAACCATATTGGAAGGTAGTAGCAATTGGTACAGGCTGAATACACATGTAGTGTGACCAATATCTCCAGTTTTTTGTTTGTTTTACATCTTCATTGACAGATTTTTGTGGATTGCACCAGGAATACCAAAAATTATTGCTGTGTTGAGGCCTTAGTCCCAAGCTCTATCACAGAAATTTGTTTGCTTACTTTTCGACACATTCTTCTCACTGTCAGGAGCAATGGAGCACTTCGCATCTTGAGCAGTAGTTCCTGTTCTGGAGTATGTTCCTGAAAGTTTTGTTGGTTTATTGTTTTAGATTGACACACAAGAAAACTATACACAGATACAACAAGAATTTGCAAATGTGTGATGATGCCTTGCAAATTCCCTTCCCTTCCAAATTACACCCAGACAGGCCCCACTTGGCATAGGAATCCAACCTGGGACTTTCTTTCTATGACCCAAAGGTATGTTATCTCCACCTCCATTGAACATATGAAAAAAAAGTTGTTATAAAGAAGCAGGAGCTTTGATAACATTTATATGATCAATTGTTGATAATAAACTTGACAATCCCCTCCTTAAAGTTTTCCCAAAATAAAACTTCTTTGGTTTATAACTGCACATATCATTCGAGACAGGCAATTTTACACCATCACCTTTTGCCAAGAGAAGTATAATATGTAACATTTCCAGAATTAAATTGCAAGTTAAGAGAAACTTTTCTTCTGGTGAAAATGCTGAGTTGGCTTCTCGTACAGCCATGCCCCAAAACTGGCCACTTCCAAACTCTTATTGAATCTGTATCTCTCCACAACGAGTGCAGGGAGTGATATAACGGAGCAGGAGGACTGTGCATCTCACAGGTCTGCTCAGCATTACAGCCTCTACCATCAAGCGGATTTACAATGTGATCCCACTACAGAAAATATTCAGACCAAAGCGGAAAAAGGTTTAGAGAACACTATGGACACATAAATGCCCTCGATGTAATAACTATGGAATGCGTCACTTTCTCTTCAGGGCTGTTGACTCCAGGAATAACTATGCTTTGTAATGGCTCATTGTCGTCTGAATATACTGTACATAGAAATACCTTAGCTCAAGTGACTTTTTGGCCCCTCTTTAACTCATTATTGGAAATAGTCTTGTTAATATGATCCTCAAGTGCTTGTCTTACCACGCGCTACACCGTCCTGTTCTTTGTCTTTTAATATATTCAACGTTATTAACATAGTAACAAAAATAACTGGCCAATCAGGTGCCGTCTTGCTCTGCGGATGCCAATGAGAATGTAACTTTAATTGGCTATGGGGAAAGCCACGCAGGCTTCCTTCATTGTTATCTACACTCTATGGTCCATACTAAGGTGACCAGACATACCAGTTTACCCACGACAGTCCCAGCTATGAGCCCTCTGCCCCGTGCCCCTGGGGATTTCTGCAAAAAACATTGGTTTGTCCAAGTTTTTTCACAATCAGTGCCAGAGTTTCTTTTACATTAAACATAAAGTTTACTTTCATTGTTTGTAAATTTCATCTTTGCTAAATTGTAGCTTTTTCTGATATTGTTACCATTAAGAGATAATGAATAAATCTAATGAAAAAACAGACAAACTCATGACTAACATTTCTAACATTCCAGTTCTGGATAAGTTTAAACACACATTTCACAACATTAAGGTCACTTTCAGCCAGGGTCACTGTTGCAATAGGCTAATGATAACAACAACTTAAAAAAAAAAAAAAAAAAGTATAATTAAATGCACAATGTATTTTCAGAAATGTCTACTTCTGTAATTTACTGAAGGACAAAACCAATTTTATTCCACTACCAGGAACAAAGGTACAGGGCCTTTAGTGGTTTTTGCCCGTATGTCAAACATCCATTTTCTTCCGCTTTATCCGGGGCCGGGTCGCGGAAGCAACAGTCTGAGCAGAGATGCCCAGACTACCTGATCCACGCGTACCTCCTCCGGCTCTTCCTGGGGGATCCCAAGGCGTTCCCAGGCCAGCTGAAAGACCTTGTCTTTCCAGCATGTCCTGGGTCTTCCCCGGTGTCTGGAACACCTCTCGAGGGAGGCGACCAGGAGGCATCCAAAACAGATGCCCAAGCCACCTCAGCTGGCTCCTTTTCGACGTGGAGGAGTAGCGGCTCTGTTCCGAGCTTCTCACCCTATCTCTAAGGGTACGCCCAGCCACCCTGTGGAGGAAACTCATTTCGGCCGCTTGTTTTCGCGATCTTTTCTTTCCGGTCATGACCCAATTCTCACCATAGGTGAGAGTAGGAACCAAGTCTAAACCAGTTCTCTAGGTAAGAGTAGGAACGTAGATCCACCGGTGAATCGAGAGTTTTGTCTTTGGACTCAGCTCCTTCTTCAGCACAACAGTCCGATACAACGGCCGCATCACTGCAGACGCTGCACCGATCCATGAACATGACCCCGAGATACTTGAACTCCTCCACTTGAGGCAAACATGAACTGAACCAATTAAAAAACTCAAAAGTCTATCACTGCAATGCTGGTCCATTTTATTGACATTCTACTTTCGTTTGACCAGTTTTACCATTCAACATAGCAAACAATCATGATTTGGCTTCTCCCACAAATTCCCATAATGTCCCACATCTTAATGCAGAAATTCTGGTCACCCTAGTCCAAACCAAAATTATTATGTTTTGCAATGAACAGGTTTTATGAGCGCATCTGACTCTCTGGGTGAACAGTTTACTTTACCTCTCCAGTTGAGGTAATCAACTTTTTATTATTATTATTAACACAACAAAGACAGTAATACACAGTTTAGATTGTGTTTACGTGATATCACAACACGCTAAAGAGCCTATAGTTTAAAAATCCTTTACTGTACCTATTGACACTGCTAATACAAATTCACATTAAACAAAGTCACACACTGAATATTCCCGAACATCCTTTACAGATCAGCATTTTTAACACCGTCCTCCAACTTTTACTTTGTGGTAAAATCTGCTGCACTGTGGGAAAAGTGTTGTGCGTGGGCTGTTATAAGGACAAGCTAATTCAGTGCCCCCCCACAGTCTAAAAGTGTGATGCAAATGAAAAAGGGCCGAATAATAAATGGAGCGTGATAAGCAGGAAATCGCTGATAACGAGAAAATTGTTACAGAGACTAATGCGCTTGGAACCAGGCCAGTCATTTTCTATGGCACTGCCACATTCACGCTCCTGACTGATGGGTGCAACCTGTCCTGAGCGAGTTCAGGACGGGGACGAAGGGAAACATGGCAGGTAATTGTCGAGCCAATGGGGATGGCATGTGGATATAGTCATGAGTAGCTTTTCATGTCGGAGTAGTACATGTCTTCGCTATTTGTGACGGGCAGGCTGTCAATAGGCTGCGTTCACTTTATACAACTCTATTTCAGTTGGAGGGCAGGGGCCAATACATTTCTATGGGAGAGAAATTTCCAAAATGATCATCAGTATTTGATAGTGATTGGATTCACAAACCTGCCATAATTATTCTTATGGCTGAAAGTCCTTTCTACTGGCCAACATCATGCACGGTTTTGAATATTGTCACCATTTTTGGACACCTTTATGAGAAAATAATTTGACCTTAGTTCATATGTGCGGACAGAGAAGACATTGAACTTTGAACAGTTTAGGTTTCATGCGGATTGGAATTATAGAGAATATTAGCAATAAACTAAGACTAGAAATCTGCAGTTTGACAGCACAGTTACCCGCATAGTGTTTTCAGCTGCCCTCCATCTCAATTTAAATCTATAGGGTCTTTACAATGTTGTGATGTCACTTGAACTTAACCTATTGTGCAGGACTGTGATCGAGTTGTACAGTAATATTCAAAACTGTTCCGGGTTTATTATGTTAGAAAAAAAGTCTGCTCAGACAGCTAAGACAAGCCTGTGCCACTCTATTTGTGGAGTTGATTTGTGGAACAAGTTGAAAATATTAATTTAAATACATGAATAGAAAAACTTTATGCGCAATGAATACAAATCTTGTTTTCTGTATACGAATACCAGTGGTAGGAGATGTACTCAATGTTCTTACTAAAAAAATACATTATGGAACTTTAATTTTTGAAAAACAAACAAACTTTTTAGTGATCGGTAAGCATGGCGCCTTTACTTATCATCACAGTGGGCTTTTTGACGCTCCAGGATCAGCTTTTTTTAGGATTATGGTTTTCACTGCAGATGGAACTATCTCCACTGGCAACGCAGTGAAAACCAGCCAATCACTGGAGCAACAAATACAGGTCCTTCTCAAAAAATTAGCATATTGTGATAAAGTTCATTCTTTTCCATAATGTAATGATAAAAATTAAACTTTCATATATTTTAGATTCATTGCACACCAACTGAAATATTTCAGGTCATTTATTGTTTTAATACTGATGATTTTGGCATACAGCTCATGAAAACCCAAAATTCCTATCTCAAAAAATTAGCATATTTCATCCGACCAATAAAAGAAAAGTGTTTTTAATACAAAAAAGTCAACCTTTAAATAATTATGTTCAGTTATGCACTCAATACTTGGTCGGGAATCCTTTTGCAGAAATGACTGCTTCAATGCGGCGTGGCATGGAGGCAATCAGCCTGTGGCACTGCTGAGGTGTTATGGAGGCCCAGGATGCTTCGATAGCGGGCCTTAAGCTCATCCAGAGTGTTGGGTCTTGCGTCTCTCAACTTTCTCTTCACAATATCCCACAGATTCTCTATGGGGTTCAGGTCAGGAGAGTTGGCAGGCCAATTGAGCACAGTAATACCATGGTCAGTAAACCATTTACCAGTGGTTCACTGTGAGCAGGTGCCAGGTCGTGCTGAAAAATGAAATCTTCATCTCCATAAAGCTTTTCAGCAGATGGAAGCATGAAGTGCTCCAAAATCTCCTGATAGCTAGCTGCATTGACCCTGCCCTTGATAAAAC
>OMNZ01095288.1:10584-24425 GCA_900303255.1 Lesueurigobius sanzi
GGGGGGGGGGGGGGGGGGGGGGGGGGGGGGGGGGGGGGGGGGGGGGGGGGGGGGGGGGGGGGGGGGGGGGGGGGGGGGGGGGCACATCAGTCGGCGCGCTCAGAATGTCATGTGGTTCGCAGTCCGCCCCATAGCCAGCCACGGCTCCTTATGCTGCTGCTGCTGCTGCTGGAGATGTGGTGGGCAGGAGGAATGGAGACACAGGAAGTAACCCCCCCCCCATCCATCCATCCAGCCTTCCATGTGACCCCTCCTCCACGCCCTGTTACCATGGAGTCCTGTGAGTGACAGTTATTACCACGGATAATTTTAGTTTTAATGTTTCATCTTTTACTTCTTTGGTACACAAGTTATTACAGGTGCATTGTGGGAAAAAAGATATTTACTGTATATATTAGTGCATATTTGGGAACGCCCACAAATGTTGGAAGTTACAGTGAAGAGGAAAACAAAACACAAAATTAGCTAAACTGTCCAACTGCTCCACAACTACTTTAGCAATGCTGAATTACGGATGTATGTTCAATGTTAGCTTCATGCTACATACTAGCGGTTTTTTCACTTCTACTGGACAATCTGCTACATTTTTAAATGTAAGACCGTGTCAAAACATTCATGAGGACACCATTTATACTCGACTTTATTTGTGTGCGGTAAATATGCTTTTAGTCCGCCAGAAAATACCCAAAAACAGTGAAAAATAGCGAGCCCCATAACAAGCTTCCATCCCCCTCGCTAGGCCACACCCCCTAGTATGACGCATTGCCGACTGTGGTTAGTATGGTGCCTTTACTTTGGCTAATGCTAGATAGTCTGCTGTGAAAACTTGAGATGTCATGACAAAAATTAAGTTTAGGAACAGGGATATTTATATTGTCAGGAATAGGGTTAGATTTATGTATATTTTCAGACAATCCAACTCATAGATCTAAAATCACAGCAGACCGTCCCTCCCGAGCCGACTATCTAGCACTAACCCTTTGCTTTGCATCACAGCAGCCTTTATGACGCTAGGTTTTCACTGCGTTGCACATGGAGATGGTTCCATCAGCAGCGAAAACCTACCCGAATCCTAGAGCGTCCTCATACAGCCACTGGGTCACTAAAAGGTCAAACATGCAAGGACCCTGCTAAACTGCCTCACTAAATTGCTCTGATCATTTCAGCGCTCAAATTGCTTCCAACTCGCATCATTTCTTTCCAACGGCAGCAGCATTTGGCCTTAAACTGCTTCTATCATCTCTGTGTTGGGACGGAGTGGAGGCGTTTTGTTTTCATCACAAATTAGGGCTGATTTACTTACCAGGCCTTTCCATGCACACAACGCTAACTGGCAACATGGTGTCCAAAGTTGGCCTACAATAAAAAGCCGGAAAGCTTAATATAGAACCTTTTAAAATGGTGCAGCAATGTTCAAAATAATATAATACTAAAAGTGACTAATTTAATGTTGTTTGTCATTCCTGCACCAACATGACATTGCCCAGGAGCTAAGGTGTATTTGACATTTGACTTGAGTTTCTAGCTAAACTAGTATCAACAAGCAAGCGTTAGCCGTTCTTACAATAGCACATTTCCAAAGTTTCTTCATAGTGTTTTGTATTACAGCTGTACGTAAACAAGTTGGATATTAGCTAGAACAAATATCAGCAGCTAACTCGAGGAAAGCTAACGTTTACTGAATAGCATTAGCATTAGCATAATTTACAATATAGCCGTCTGGAACTGGGAGTGCAATTTTCAAAAAGAATCAGAAAAACCTAAGTGCTTCAAAATAATATCTAGAAATCTCAGAAAATAACACTAGCACAAGTTCAATCTATACTTTTATATAAATTCACTTTCTTGCGCAAACAATAAGACCTGCTGATGTCAACTTTATTCTCCCTCTCTCTCCATTTCCTGAAGCGTTTCCCTTGTGTCATCCCAGCGCCACAGGGCAGTCTGCCCATCATTACTCACTGTGAGCTCAAGTGTGATGAGGTGTGTAAAACGCACCAGACAAAACATGTTTCCAAAAGCACCACCGAATCCAAAACCACAATATTTTCCAATCCATAAAGATTTCTATTGGCCTATTGGAACCTACGGCCAGCCTTTAGTCCACTGTCGCCATTTTATAGCCGCATTGTCATAGAGACGTGGGTCGAGGAGCCACAATGTTTCCTTATGTAAGGGTAGTGCTACTTACAAATGATTGTACTCTAGTAGAAGTAAAAGAAGAGTATAGGGTGGAAATACTCTGAATAAAATGAGTTTAAACATAATTATTATTGCATCACACAAAATATACTGAAATGCTCCTTAAAATATATATTTGAAAATATGTGTAGGTTCTCAGTCGTACAGGAGTTGTCCATCATAGGCAAAGATTCTCCAGTCTTCATCTGTACTCTGTAGACAGGCTCAAAGGGTGGCTCTCTGAAGAAATGTACTTTGAAATGAAAATTTACATAAAATGGGGTAATGGACGAACACTTTAAGAGTAAAGAACGTCATAAGAGGAAATTTCAGGATCTAATAAAACAGAAACAACCACGTTTCACCAAATGAGGATGAGAGTATAGCCAGACAAACAATAAAGGAAATACAGTACAGTAGAAGAGAGGAGGCAGAGTTCTCGCTGGATCTTCGAGGTGTAGGTGAAGTAAGTCTGTAGGCTAGCGCTGCAGGTGCTCTTCAGGCTTAAGGGGCTAGAGAATATAAAGGAACACGTCGGCAAATAAAATTAAGCTTGCATACAGAGTGCCAAACAATAAAGGAAATTGGATCAAAAATCTGTCAAACAGAGAACCTTCTCAGGCAGAGGAGAATATACTAGCTAAAGGGCTTAGCTTCTCTGTAACTCCCAAACATATTTGAAAATAGTAAAGGTAAAAGAATGACACCCCAGGCTAATGGATACGTTTTTTTTTTCAGGAGCCCCAGTCCCTTGATTCCCCTGTCAGCTCCGGCCCTGCAGCACCCAGTCTATGGGCCTTCAGTCTGACTGCACTGTGTAGAGAGAAAACACTAATAGTACACACACTTCCTGTTCAGGATCAAACTTCTGTCTGTTTTACATTACAAAATAACAATATGGTATGTAAATCTTTGGAAGACGCAGTTGGCACATTTCCATACATTTCTGTGTCTATTCCTTCAGAGTAACTGTTTGACTTTATGTAAATTAGCCATGTAAATTTTTGTTTGTGTAGAAACACACAACAAAAGTAGGAAAAGCTACTTTCATTTAGGCCATATTGGGGTAGCCTACATGACTCTGATGTGTCCAGCACCCAATGTCAGTGTGAGGGAGAGAGGGCAAGGGCGACTGGACTCCAGTACCTTTTCGCATGTTCAGGATGAAATGCTTGTTTTGAAAGGCGGGCTCTAAATGGAGAGAAAACGCAAAAGTAGTGTTGCTATAATGGCTGATACATATTTCCTCATATTGTAGTGGGCAGACAGAAATTCTCCAGGCTTTCTACTGGTTATACGCCATATACCTGTGTATCACGTCGTCTACACTGGTTATAGGGCCATAAAATATCTTGCTGTTTAGATTTCCTCTGGAGGAATGCTGAGTTTGTGTACTAATTTGTGGAGCAGGATTAGTGTTAAGCCAGACAGGATGGGGCCACAGCGACACCATCAAACACACCCTTCAGATCTTCTTCTTATGTCTATGTACAAGGAAGTCTGGCTTTGTTAGACGGGACACCTGACACTGGGGATGCTCAGTCATATAAAATCATGAAAGGAACAGTGTTGCATATAAAAGTTTACACCATCTTTGATACAGGGCTGACTGTACTTGAAACAGACCTACCTGTTCTCATGTGGCTGCCTTCCTACCTGCTTTCATCCAGAACTTTGGAAAATTGCTCACGAGTAAAAGTACTTCAAGGTTTTGATGATAAAAATAATGGCAAGGTTATTGTCTTTTATGTTCGTTAGATGTTTGCAGCCTACCTGAATAATTGCTGGCCATCTACCTTATATTTCGAGTCAATGGCAAGAGTTCTACAATCATTGTCCTGTTTAGCCTCAAATGTATGGAATGAGAAATGTTCTGTACTTGGTTACAGACTAATAGTAGTTAACAGAGACGTTGCCATATTTGCATCCACGCTAGCATTAGCTGTTAGAATTTACCATTTCATCACTGGGCTGTAATTTATGCCATTATTTTCATTTTACATATACTACTAGCCAAAATATCTACTCCAGTAAGAGTAGCATTACTTTAAAATACATTTATATTCAAGTAGAAGAAAGAAGTAGTTAAACAATTACTAAAGTATAAAATTCTTTGTCAAAAATGCTACTAGACTGTTGAGTAACTGTTGGAGTGTAAAAGCCTCATTTTGTCTTTTAGTAGTGACACAATTTGGCTAAAGAAGCATGAAATATGTGAAAATTCAGATTTTTGCAACAAATGCACAGTAAATATAGATAAAGACTTCAGGCTTTTGTCACTTTTGTCACACATTTTTATTGATACATAAAAATGTCATTAGTTAAACGTATTGTGTGATAAAACTGCTCTGGGAAGTTCAGCACCTCCCACCTCTGCTGCTCTACCGTCCTGAGAACCTTTTCCTTTTGGAGCTAATGATTTAGGCCTGACCTGCTCTCAGTGGTTCAGCTGTAGCACATATACAAAGAAATACAAACAAAAAAAGCATGATTTGAACCTACGGCAGTGGCGTTTTTGCCACAAAACGGATCCTGAATGAGATTAGCCTTGTTGACAGGAGCTGCCTCCTTGGCTCTGGTGAGATCACTATGACAGTAGTATTTGTGCGCGCTGCAGCCGGGTTTAATATTTTGGATCAGCGCGACGTCAAGAGGGAGGAGATTACATGGTGCAGCGGCAATAACACACGCTATTAGGCGGACAAGGTGTTATTAAGTCACTGATGTCAGGTGAACTGTCAGAGCACCCGTCTGTGTCAGGGGAGTGAATGCTCCATCAGCAGCCTTTACTCTGGAACAAGTGACGAACAGTGGCCACAACAAAACACTGCTTTTCACTATTGGACATACAACTTTCTAACTTACAATTTACATACAGCGGCTTGTTGTGAAAAGTGGCCCATATTCTGCTCAACTGACTTTTCAGAAACCATATTATAATGTTATATCCTAATATTTTGCGTGCGTTTGGGTTGAATATTCAGCCTGTTACTTAATTACAGTCGCTTTAGTAAGAGCTTTTGAAGAGTTCATTTGCAAAACCAGATGTCCCCGTTGTTTCTATCACTGTTCTTTTCAAGTGACTTAACATCTTTGATGTGCTAAAATTTATCTGGTCATCAAAAACACAGCTACAAAAAGAAAACTACAAGCAAACATCGATTTTTTTTGTTTTTGCGACTGAGCTCTTTTTGTGTTTCGTAGTAAAGGTTTTCGAAGTCACCAACTGTTTCGAGGTGAGGATGTTTTGCCTCTCATCCGAAAGGCTTGAGAGTCTACACACAAAAACACAAACATTACCAGCGTTTGTTTTGAGCTTGGTCCAATAGTTTCACTTTGCAGTCTCAGGGTTATTTGACAAAGGTACACATTACTTTCCTTGCATGATATATGGACAGTGCAGTCTAAGGATATTAATGTTGGCATCCGCTCTTTCTACGACCATCGCAAATACAGTACTCTCTTGATTTTTCTATTTGTATGTTATTATTCGGCGTAAGCAGCTACTGGAAATGCCATTACTGGGAGGCTTTTTACGTTTTGGCTCGCTTTTGTCTCGGTGTTTACACGAGCAGCAGACCATACCGTCAATAGAGAAGTTCCTTATTCTTATGCAAAGACCCCACATTATCCGAGTATGCGATCAGCTTTAGCCTCCCAATACATTCCAACTTTACGCTACGATCTTAATCCATCAAAATCCATGAAAATAAATCTCACAGTCTCCTTTTCCCCCCCATTACAATATGCCATTACGTGCCGGTGCTTACAGTAAACAGTAATGTAATCCCGTCATTGTTGCACTAGGCTTTTTCTTTCACTTTCAAGCGTGGAGCTCTACTGTGAGAACTCTTCTATTACACAAATATGTTTAAAGCATTAAGAAAATTCTCATAACCACAAAAGTGAATGAGCACATAAATTCTGCCCGACTTTCTTTCACTCCTTTTTTTTTATTTCTCTCTCTCTCTCTCCGTAGCGTCTAAATTTTCCGTGCCTGGCCTCCCTACTGCTGAGAGTGCTGTTCGTGGAAGCCGCAGTGTATTTTGAAGCAAGGTCGGGAGAAAGCTGGCGGCTCTGAAAAACCGAGGCACAAGACTCCCAGTGTTCCAGTACTTGGTCTGCTCTTGGCATCGGCCCCTAAACCAGCGAGGGTTTAAGCAAAAAGCCGCAGCCACTACTGTGTGAGGAGCCAGGAGGAGCACATGGGCTGCGCTGTGCGAACATATACTGTGTAAACCCACCCCCTCCCCCCATCGGAGCCTCCTCCACATATAGGGACACCCGTTTATGGGCTCCCCCACATAGGGCCGTGCGGTGCCTTTAGGTGAGTCAGACAACCGCAGTTTCTATTGGTTTTCTTTTGTTCTTCCCGGTTATTATTACGCCTGTGTGTGCTGCCCAAAATGTTCACGTTTTGACGATTTCGAATTCGGGAAAGCCTCCAAATTGCTTCCATACCTTGACACGAGTGAGGTCATCCCCGAATGATGAAGTCCGATGCCTTCTTCGATAGTATGGTTCCCCTATGGAGTGCAACAGGGCCCGCCCACAACTCGTTTTGGTTCCGGAAGTAAATTTTCATTCATCTTTTCCAAAATACAGCCATAATTTAATGTCGTTAAAGAGAGAGAGCCAAAAAGAGTTGGTAATCAGCTATCTGGTAACACATGACCATAAAAACCCACAGTTTTATTTGAATATTTATCTGAAACTTTATAAACTGAAAAGTTATAAACGCATTTCACTGCATTTTTCGGGTTTACGATGTTCTGTCATTAAAAGTAATTGCATAATGGTCAGTAGTTACTGGCCACATAGCTGATTACCGCCGAGTGTGCCTTCAAACCGTATATCACATTTTGTTTCTAGTGGAATTAATTAGTATCTTGTAAAAGACAACAAACAAACAAACAAACAAACAAACAAAAAGAAAGTAGCTTCATCTATTTTTCATAAGGCAAGCACACTTTTGTTCTTTTTCTTTTTTTTGTTCTTGTTCTTTTTGCTCTCTGAAAGTTGTGTTCTCAGCTGGTGGGTCGGGACCTAAAAGTGGGTTGTGGAACCATATTTAGGTCGTGAGACTTTTGTTGAACATTTCTTTCAACATTTATCTGGTGAAAAAGCACAAAAAAATCCCAGTCTGTTCTTTTCATCATGATTTTCAGCTTTATATTATTATTTAATACAGGTATATATCATATATATTATATATTCAACAATAATGTGTGTCTGTATTGGTCAATATCTATATTACAAATTTAATTCTTATTTGATAGATTAGCGGTTGGTCCTGGCGCTAATCCAGTTGAGAATCACTGGTGTAAAGTGCTTATAAACTCTGAATCTAAACTAAAAACTGTGAAGAATGATAGAAATGGGAAAATTGGGAATGAGTTAGTACTTCAACTAACAATTTAACATTTATGCACACCCTCTTTCATTATTTGTAAAGAGTCAAGTATAGGACCTTTTTATATTTAGATTTTTCAAAAAGATTGTGTAGAAAAGGTACATTGATTTTTTGTTATTGATTTTTTTTACTTTCAGCACCAGAACAGGTTTTGAGGTGCAGGACTGTTGAGCTCTATTGCCATCAATATAATAATATAATTCAGTTTTAAAGGTATTTTCAGACTTTACATCATTTGAATCAACTTATGGACAAATAGTTATAAATGAGCACTCATTTCTAAACATACAAATTACACTTAACCAATAGCTGCACGCTATTGGTAAGATTTACTTTTGTAGTGGGGGCAATTTGAGCGCTGAAATGATCACAATGAGTCACGAGTAGCTCAGAGGCTTACCACCTCATGACATCACCAGGTGGAGGAGTGTTGAGCTCTTGATAAGAAGACAGACTGACTAGGATTACTCAACAAAAACTACAATCCCACGTATATTTTAATGTATTATCAACATTGTAGCGTAGTTTGCTTCACAAAAACATTTAGAAGAATGTCCCTTTAAGAGAAGCGTGGATTTTGGTTCAAGATTTTACGGGTGTGGGGCTGGACCGCACGTGAAATGCTCGCACACGATTAACACATAGTATGGATCTGACATTAATCCCAGAGTTCCTTTCAGTGTGTCAGTGGAAAGCCATCCGTCTGTCTTCATCCCGAGCTGGAATATCCACCCGGGGTCTGAATGTCTAGGACGCAACACGCAAAACCACAGCGAATATAAATAAATGGACTGGGTTTCTCTCTCCTCTTTTGTCTGGTCGGGACGCTCCGTGGAGAGGCTGCCAAAGCTGAGCATCTACAGTCCTCTCCCTCCCGACAGCTCAGCCCAGGGCCAAACCACAGGAAAAGGAAGCAAGAGGTCCTCAGTGAAGGGCCCATAAAATATTGTCCGGGTTTAAAAATGGCTGACATGAACGGCACCAGGAGTGGCTCCACTACAAACACGGAGACTTTGATGGAGGGACATGGGCCGTATCCTTTTCAGACTTGAGTCATCCAAACCTCATGTTGAATTGTTCTTCGCGCTTAATTTCCAAATTTGTTTAAAAAAAATATTGTGTGTTATGTAACTTCAAAACAAAAAGTACTGTAGACGGGTTTTTCTGCATTGCACAAATCAGAGGTTAAAGTATATTGAAAGTAAAAGTCTTGGTGCAGCCTTTGGAACAGTAGGTCAGATACAGTTGACAATTACATGAACCCTTTGGAATTACCTTTATTTCTGCTTAAATTGGTCGTAAAATGTGGTCAAATTTTCATCAATAAAAACCAAGATCAGTGTTAAATAAAAACATTGATTTGTGTGTCATGTTTTACAAACCATTCAGTGATGAAAATTAGATCACATTTTATGACCAATTTATTTTATTTTATTTGATCTTTATTTAACCAGGATAAAAAACCCATTGAGATTAAAAATCTCTTTTTCAAGAGTGTCCTGGCCAAGAGGCAGGGGCAAAAACATTCACATACAGGTTACACACAAGTTACATTAAAAATAAAACAACTTCAAGAGTAAAAAGAGGTAAAACATCTACAGGTCAAAGACCTCGACTCAAGATTTGCTAGAAGAGATTTGAAAGTCTCAAGTGACATGATGGATTTATGGAGCGTACAGTAATTCACATACTTCTAGTAACTATGCATTTTGATACAACATAGGCATCTGTAGAAAGTGTTCCTTTGCTATGGGCCAGAGGTCTGGAATTAGTGGACCTCGGTGCGGACCCAATTGCTGACCTGTCCGGACCCGAACCTTGTAACCGACCTGTAGGCCTGACCGTATAAATCCCCTCAGTCTCTTTTTATCCCTCCCCTTTTCAGAGCTTTAATACTTTGCACTTTTTATTTAGCTCAAAATGGCCCAGAAATGATTTATTTACAGTCCACTAAAGTTTTAAACTGAGAGAACTCCAATTATCCAGTATATACCATATGCACGTGCAAACAGTAGCGCTGTTTCTCGATTGTTTTCTTCAAGACCTTTAAAGCAGAGGAGGCTATTAACAATGAACCAGGACTAAACGAGGACCCAGTGGGGAGTAAACAGGAGGAACACAAACTGCATTGGCAGCATGTGTCAATTCTAACACAATATTTAGGCATTAGGTGGTTTTCAGGGGCCTAAATGTATTTAATTTGAATAAAAAGAAATGGTAGGATATAATTAATTGCACTCTCCATGTGTTCTGGACCATTGCTTGGCAATTTCTTCCAAATTGGACCTCATTGGATTTTAATTCATGACCCCTGCTAAAGGCTATCCTTACATCACAGGTATCATTTCACCTAATAAGCAGAATTAAAGCATATATTTTATTACATATATTTCATATAGTTGAAAAATACCTAATAAATGAACAAACAAAAATATGTTGTTGCTGTGAGCGGCTCACCTCTCCTAAGACCTGACTTGTAACTTTACTGGGAGCGGGACCTCTCCAGCTCGTCTCCCTAGAGATGTTGACTAAAAACTGCCAAATATGTGATGAAATAGGTTGGGTCCTTATCAAAATATTCTTTGATTATACACAGCTATCATTAGGAATCATTGTATTGCAGGGAACCAAATGGTACACAGTGTAGTGTTTCTTGTGTAAAATGTAAAATTAAGACCGTGGCCATAGCAAGTAACAACTGAAAACATTGTAGGCATCCGTACAGGAAAATGCCATGTGACCAAAACCTGTAGGCAGAATCAGGAGCCATTCGGTGCCTCTTAAACCATCACTAGTCACACAATCATTCAGCAACAAACAACCATACGGTACATGCAAGGTGGGATACATATAGTGTATTGCTCAAGGACACAGAAAGCTATGAACAAGGAGAAAATGATTCAAATCTTCCAGCTAATGTACCGCTGCTGTAATTGCTGAGCCACTGTTGGGCCAAAAGGTTTTACATTTCTAGATTTGGATTTTGTGTTCCACAGCATCTCCCAAACTCCCCAGCACCCACTTAACCACTGTACACTGTACCTGCAGTGAGACGGCCTTCCCATGAAATTGAACTGATCTGTGGTTTGGGTGGTAAGGCCTGTGTCCATCGTAATGTTTTTCCATCTTTCACTCTGTGGAGGCCTGCGCTGCCAACAAACACACACTCACATATAAAATACAAACCCATGTCACAAATACTTACAGTCAAAAAACTCCTACATGCTCAAGTACGCAAACATCCTCCCCTTGTCCCGCCCACTGCCCGCTACAGAATAGGGCTGGCTTCCGTATCTGAAAAGCCCAGATTTGGTAGTGTCCTAATGATAGCTTTATTGTCACATATATATTGAAGAGGAAGTGCATGTATGTACAGTTGAATGCATCGCTGCGTCTCATATATGCGCGCGGGAGGTGTGTGCGAGACATCTGGACACCCCCCTGTATGCCGTGGCGTGGTCGCTCTGAAGTGCCGAGAGCGTGGCCGTTGCGGTTACCCGTGGCGACTGGAGGCTCGCAGCGCAGCACTTGCATCCCGGGCAGCCGACCTCAGAAAAGGAAATTTGGGTCGTTCAAATGGTGGGGTTGCTCCCTAGCTATTTACAGAGCGCTCCACCGGCCCAGCGCCACCCACGATATTCCATATGAGAACCAGTGTGTGCGGTGCCTGTGGTGCCTGTGTGAGTGGAGGGGGCAGCAGTTTGTGTGCGTGTGTGAATATACAAATGATTTTATGGGGAAAAGCAGGTTTGGATTTACTGTACGTCTACTGCAGGCTGGTGTTTCTATGGAGTTTTTATGCCCTCGAGGAAAGTTATGGTGAAGAATGTTGGATCCAATTATGGACATTCAGGTCTTGAAGGCAACACTCTCAAATGTCAAACTTTTTAAATCTGAATTTGAAACTTTGATAACACTATTTTTCTTGCTCATGACTGTGCAATCATCAGAAATATTTCTTTCTTTTTTTTTTTTTGCCAGTGAAGAGGTTCACAAACTAGGAATTTACTTTGGGAAAGGGGGAAAGGGAATGTTATTTGTATAGCGCTTTTCATATGACACAGTCACACCCAAAGCGCTTCACACATGAAAGGGAGGGGGGCTCATTCACTCCATGCTGATGGTGGTAAGCTACAATTGTAGCCACAGTTTCCCCTGGGGTAGACTGACAGAAGCGAGGCTGCTCACATCTGCACCAACGGTCCCTCCGACCACCACCAACCACTCACACTTTGATGGGATGGTACAACATAAAACATATAATAATAAAAAATAATACAGTTATGAGGGCATGCAAATACTGAATATTGAACAACTAATAACAAAATATGATCAATCTAAACTTGAGAATGTGAGTGGACGGATTTAAAGAAAATTGCAAAATGTTACAGAGACTTCCACTAGAACAGTAGATCTCAAACGAGCCATATTAAGTATGAATAGGCTAAAATGTTACTTTTAGCACCAAGAGAGGAGGTTCACTCTTCTGAGACCCACAGCATGCTCAAGTTTTTAGAAGCTGATGATGATCTTTGGACTAAGATCGAAACATCCTACACTTCAACTACAGAGTACAGATGAAGACTGAAGAATTTTTGCTTACGAGTAGATCTCAAACATTTCACAACATCAAACCGATCTAAACCAGGTCTATAAAAGGATTACACCAGGCCACAACTTGTGCCAAACTAGGCCTAAACCAGGGCCATGACTAAACTCCTCCAAAAAGGACAAAAGTAAATAAAAGCCTCTCTGCAGTTGAGTATAAGTATCCCACCAGTACCTGTACCTGTACCACAGTTTGAGAAAGTAGGCTGTAGAAGAACTCCAAGATAGAGAGCAGAAGAATACAAATATTCTTTCTATGAACTTTATTCATTGTTTTGCACTTTGTTATTGCATCTACAAGCAATATGCTGTATGATATGTATATTTAATGATCCAGTGTAGAAGTTCTTCAACCTTCAAAATATTTTGCTTTGCTGCTCGTTCCATGTATTGAGCTACAGTATGTTACCACACATTTTTCAACCTGAGCCATAAATTTTCAACACTTTTTCATACCCATATCCCATGAAGCTCAAATTCCTGTCAAGTCCATGCATTACTCTCTGTAAGTGCCCTGGGTGGAGAGAGACAGCGGTGCCTTTATAAATATCCGGGCTAGTACTGTATATGTGGCTGCCAACCATGGAAAGAGCCGCTCTGGAGTGAGGAGCAGGAGATGGATGAGAAACCTGGCTGTAGGAAACTCTGGTTCAAGTGAGATCATGGCCATGACTCTTTGATGCCCATCAGGCTGGTTTAGTGGTTTTACTGCTGCAGCTCAAATGGGCTAAAGCAACAGTTGGAAATATATTTGGGGGACACTGCCTGACACACTGATTGACTATTAAATTCAATTCTTTATGTGTTTTTCCACCATTTTTGCTGATGGGGAAGAGTCAATAAATGTGGAGCAAAGAGGGATTCACCAGCGTTCAGTGTTTTATTCTCACAACTCACGGTACCTGATTGTCTCATACAGTTCAGCATCTAGGCTAGTGCTAATCAGGCCCAAACCTGCTCAGGAGAGATGAGACGGGGCATTCATACGGTGGATAGTAATTTAGATGGCAGAAATCATCCTGCTGTTTCAAATAAAGCAAACTATTACTCTTCAAACACATTCACAAAGAAATCTGGTTCTGGTTCTAGGGGACTCCACATTATTCTATTGTTTGTCATTGGAAGTTTGTGAGTTTGTGCTAGTGTGCCAGACAAGGTACGATTAGCGCTAATTTTGGAACCACCAAAGCGAGCCGTACTGATGCTAACGTGATGTGAACAGACCGCCGGCCTTTGAGTTGCCAGAAGAAAGAGAAGACAGTGAAATAGGCCTGTCATACTTGATTTATTATTTCACAACACCGTGATGCGGTTGTAAGATGTGATTTTGACGATCAGTAGCATTAGCTGCTGTTAGCATAACATTATACCCACACTAGCTGACCTTCATAGTTGTCTTTTAGCTGCTTTTTTCCTCTGGTCTTTGGCTTGGCACTTCTGAATTTTTTCATAAAGCCGCGTAGCTCGGTGTATCATAGTTTTCTCCAAGGAGTTAGGTTTAGGGCTAAGCTTAGAGGTTAAGGTTAGTGCTAGGCTACAGAGTTAGGGTTATAGTATTGGGGAACATTGGTAGATATCTCAAAAGACAGTATTTGTCCAGTGTTCACCAGTGTGGACCAATGACTTCCCTGGCTAGATT